>VNWX01000995.1:0-17146 GCA_009869905.1 Ceratophysella communis
CCAGAAGGCAAACTTACTGTGTTCACTGACAAGACGAAGCAGAGCGTTGTTTTGGAAATGGTGCAACAACCCTCAATGCATTTACTCGAGGATTTAACGGCGAATGCTGTTGAAGTACGTTCTTTGAATATTTCGTACATTTCCTCGTAGATAAATCAATATATTCACGAATATTGCACAGGGATACATAATGATCTCGGATCCTCCCGATGCTTGCGAATCTCTTTCCGCTCCACCCAACATTTCACTGCCACTGAACAGAGTCAAAGAAATTGAAGTGAAACATGGCTGGATTCTGTTGGCGGATAAACTAGGCTGCAATTACATGACGAAAGTTGAAAATGCATTTCATGCTGGATACGTTGCTATTTTGATTTCTAATGTGGGATCAAATCGTACCGAAGCGATTGGAAGTGGGATGAAATTTGACGCTAAGCTGGAAGCCTTTTTTATTGGAGAAGAAGATGGGAAAATTTTAAGAGAGAAGTTTTCGTACCCCACCAAGTAAGTCTGCTTTATACTGCAATTACTACTTAAGGGTTTTTGGTGTGCATTCTAAATTTTGTAAGTTGCAAATCTGCTTTCCAGACACTTCGTGCTAATTGACAGACCGGAAATATATTTTGCAGAGCTGACTTATTCTGTCTACTGGGCAGTTATAATAATTTTTGCAGTGTTGGTTCTGATTGGAGCCTGCTACTCGGTTAGTGCTACTGTTGTTACTTGAAACGACAATTAAAGTACTCCAATTGATGCTCAAAATGCAGCAAATACTAACCTTCTTGGTGACCCTTATTTGCAGATTTCAGTTAAATGCGGATGGAAAGACCCGATCTACGAGAAATGCAAAATTTGCAGAACCGAAATGCGCCCAGTAGAAAATAACGTCTTAATGTCTCGATTTCATACTCTACCATGTGAACACAGTAAGTTACCTGAAGCGTGTTATTTAAATTTTAAAATTTTAATTGGATTGATCAACTATCAACTTTGGGTTTTAATTACAGGATTTCACTCAATTTGCACGTTTCCTTATACAAGTCGAGGAGGAATGACATGTCCGTGCTGTCGAAGATTCTTTCGATTTGATGCAGGTGAACGGGAATTATTAGAGGGTGGGAGTGGTCGACCTATCACCCCGGCCATGGATGATATTCAACCAACTCCTCCATTGTTATTTCCGGAACGCAGCAATCAAAACCTACTTCTAAATCCACCGGAGTTAATCAATAATCCGCTATAAATCTAACGACGGCGATCAAAATATTTTGGAGTGACAGGTGGCAATTCAAAATTTATCTTCCATTAGGTAGGTACTTTACGTTTCCTTTTGAAAATTATTTCAAGATTTCCGGTAGACCGAGAAAGACAAAAATATTTAATTAGCTTTTAGTGGCCTAACCTAAGTGCAATAATTTTTATGTTTAAAAAACAGTGCTGAAATAATCGAATTTATTTACATATTTGTATAATAAAACCGTTCTATACAAAAAGGACAATAAATTATCCGGTGACCAGAATTTTTATTAAAATTTGAGCTGGATGCATTCAAACTGATTAAAACCAGCATCATTGAAGTATATGACTCGCCGTTTTCATGCTTATTTAATTTATTATTTGATCGATTAACTAATTAAAGTATCATGCATTACGTATCAGAATACAGAAGTGTACTCCAAGCCTTGCTTTCGAAATTTAGTGTACAAAAAGGAGTTACTGAAACTGTCGGTATGTATAGATTTGCATGGTCAAATTCAATCTTTTTGGACCACATTTGTTATGCATGCTAAGACGATTCATTAAAAATTTGTTTTACTAAAGAGAATATTCTACAGATAATCGATTTACATGGACAGCCAGCCTGAAGTGCAAGTGGAGTGCATGCTAATGTTCACTAGTACAAACAAACTACATATCACCAACAAGCGCTTATAATATTCAGATGCTCGCTAGACAAGCCTTTTCTTATTCCATTAATAATTGGAGCTGGAAGGTGCGATTCTTTGCGTACAAGGTTGCAGATGAAAAGATTGAGCGTATCGATCTTACAAATTGGAATTTTATTGATTGACATAATTACGTTGCTGGCCCTTGCCGGTGACTGGAACGGAGAACGAATATCCTTCGGTTACTCCGTGTTTTTTCATTGATATTGCATGATAGCGTTTTCACAGGCGCAACTGTTCCATTATAGCGTCAAATTTCATTGAGCTTTTTTGTCACGCATTCATGCTAAACTCATTCTATACAAATGCTCCTGGCGTCCATCGAATCGATGTCAGTCATTCAAATTGGCAGCAAGACGAAACATATATTAACAACTCAGGAAAATGACGAGAAAATCTGGATCACTCCTTGGCTTCACCATCTTTGGAATCGTAACAGTTTTGCTGAAATTTGGTGCAGCAAAGCTGAATCTTCCAAAGACCGCCTTAATCATAGTTGACGTTCAGAACGACTTTTGTGCCGGTGGATCAATGGCTATTCTGCATGGAGATGACGTGATTCCGGTTATTAATGACCTCCGTTCCAAACTGGACTTTGGAACAGTGGTACTTACCAAGGACTGGCATCCTCCGTCTCACATTTCCTTCATCGATCGGTTCAGCAACAAAACGGCTCATCCGAATGCGAAGCTCCGACAAGAGTACATTTTTGATCTTGAAAGATGGTCTTGGTCAGCGGTCACAAATACTCTGGCCAGCTCATTGCATCCAGAATTCCACTGGAGCCGAGTTGAGAGTGGGATTAGTCCACAACGAAACCGACATTATCATTAACAAAGGAACCAACCCTGATGTGGACAGCTACTCCGGATTCATGGACAACGATCGAACTTCGGAAACCGAGTTGGACGCCATTTTGAAGGAGCGCGGAGCTGAAGAACTCGTCGTTACCGGATTGGTGCTGGAATACTGCGTTGGAAATACGGCCAAGGACGGGTTAAGGAAGGGTTACAAGGTCACCGTTGTGGAAGACGCAGTGGGCTGCTTCGATGCTGCAGATAAGGAAGAAACTATCGAGATGTTGCGGGACTTCGGAATTCAAGTGCGAAGCGTTTCTCAGATTATGAAGGCGGAGAAAGGCATGGATAGCGATTCCTACTGCGCTTCTTGTTTCTGTCCAATGTGTACTTGCTCTTCCCAATCACAATCTGACCCGGATCCAAACCATACAGCACCAAGCATCAACTCTGACATGGACAACGAAAATGACACTTCTGTCAAGGCCGACATGACAATATCTTTCTCCGATTGCCAGTGCAATTCCTGCACTTGTCCAGTTTGCCATTAATTTAATTTTAACTTTTTTTAAGTAACTTACCATACATAAAATCATGCATTCAGATTCATTGGTTAACAAAGTGATTGACATAAAATTCAATATTACAATTAGCCTTAAATCTACTGTATGTATAGCACGATATGGTTACATGATTATGTGTAAATTGTAATGCTATTTTAATTCACAATTCTAACAATGTCGATTTCCTATGTTCCAAAACTAAACTGCGTAGGTTAAAGCCGGACTTCCACTGAAAGCATTTAAAATATTAAATTCGTTAGTTATAACTAAAATTAGATTCCAAATGCATTTACAATTATAGAATAAAGAGATTACTTTGGATGAGTTGCTCCGTATTGCGGTGGCAATGGCGTGGTTGAAATTTCTCTGTCTTCGGAAGAAGGAACGAAGCGCTCATCATCCGCTGTCATCATGACAAAATCCTCATCCTCACTCGGGGGGCGATAGTGATGATAATCTCCGCGCTTCTGCGACGGTGTATATTCCAATCCAGAATTTCCGTTTCCGGTTTGCTTCCTGCAACTAAATTTCAAATAGAAGTTTGTTAAGTATTTCCGTGGTTAGAGGATCCATTTAAACACAAAAATGCACTTCGTTATATTAAATGCACGCTCAATCAGTCAGAGCAAATGCTTATGTTAAGTATCGTTAGTTTTGTGGATCTGCGACTTTTCAATTGAGCCAGACAACAGATTTAGATTTGCTCTAAATTTTTACTTAACATGCTAGAGTTACGCAAATTCGGAATCAAAAGGCAATTCAAATAAATAGAAATTAGTATTTTCAGGTCACAATGAAAACATATTAGTAAATTTATCGGCTCAAGCCACCATCACACTAAAATATCGGACCTGCATAATAGTTTGAGCATACGAAACGCGGCTTCAAAAAATAGGGCATCCCCATCACTGGAAACGGAAATATAAATCATAATTTATAGGAAACTCTTTGAAATGTATACTTTATCAGATAAATGATAAGGAAGCATTCTGTTTAAACTTACGCTGGTGCAGTTTCATCTCGATCCGACCAAAGCAACGCCATTAGAAGAAATCCAACCAATCCACCAATTGTTCCAGGAACAATGGTTGCCAATAATATTCCGACTCCATAACCCCTTTCAGGGATGGAAGTTTTGAACTGAAAAATGTCGCTATCTTTGCCTTTTTGCGAGTACTCCGGTTCATCAACGTCTTCGCTTTCAATACCGTCTGGATTTAAGCCCAAATTTTCTTCAGAATTCAGAGATTGGTCGTCCGAAGTGAAGGTAAGCCTGAAGGAGCACCAATCGCTTAGAAAACCCTGTCCACGGAAGTATTTCTCCAACGAAGTTCGTTTTAAGTCTCGGGGACACGGACGGAGTTTCCAGAGCTTTCCTACTTCTGCTTGAAGTCTGTACAATTCCGTACTAAAGTTTTTGTTTGATCCTAGATGCAGGATAACTCTACGCACCAGATTTAGAAAACTATTTAGAATACGGTTGCAACCAAGCTGTGAAAATTACATATATTAATCATTAATCCTACCCCTCAGGATCAGAAGGACTTGGAATCAGCACTTCTCCGAGTTGATCTGCAGAAGCCATATATACCGGTTTGACCTGAGATCCGTCTTCTTGTGTCCAGTCCAGAAAATTTGAGAACATGTTCAGGAGCCGAGCCATGCGTCGTGGACTACTCAAGTCCTTCACGTCCATGTTGTCAATCTTGAGTTCAAGAATGTACTCATACCGGGGTTTCTTAGTTATTTCCATGGTTATGATGAGTTGGCGAACTTCATAGCTTTGATGCCGATTCCAACCGATAAACGTCAAAATCTATGGAAGCTAGGCGTGCCGGCGGAACGCCATACAAAAGTCCCGTTGAAGTGGAGCTATCGTATGAGTAGTGCATCCACTGTGGTAGGTCAGGTGCTTGGGAAATTCTTGCATTGTACTCAATTTGATTGCCAGCATCTAAAATTAACAAAAACATTATACGTATTAGCTGTTAGCGTATTCAAAATAAATCTTTTTTTAAATTGAATAACAATTAACCTGGTCCAAGGTTCCACCCGAATGATTTCGGTGATATTGTGATTATGCAAAGCTCCGATGAATTAACTTCTTCTGTTTGTCGAAAAACTTCAAAAGCTAGCAGTTGATAATTGGACAAAATACAGATCCATAGAAACAGAAATTGCTTAGTGAACTCCATAATTACGATTACGAATAGAAAGCTTCAAAGCAAGGACTCAGTGTTTACATTCTTTCCTGTTTTCTACAGAACTCGAAGACTCCCGCATGAGGTCTACGAAAATTCGGATCGATGGAAAGGAAACGGGATCCGGAAGAACCGAAATCGGGCATCAGCACCGGTTGTTGCTTTTGGCATCTCACTCCTCCCTCCCGCAATAGTTTTTTTTTCACCCGAAAGACGCTTACTTTTAGACATAGGTTTTTTTTAGTACATGGTTCTTATACGTTGTGGCATTGAGTTTACAAAATGCGATTTTTGATAAGATGTTGCAAACAATAGCGTCAAAAACTTAAGTATAATCAATAATTTATAACGTTCTAACGGCACATTATAGTACTACCCAAATCGTTCTGCATCTGTGTATTTTACTCAACTCAAGCGAGAGACCTGGTCGGCTTACCAGAATGAATTGCTTTTACCAAATCCGATTTAGCAGCTCAACTATGCAAACTAGGTAGAACCAGCAATTTTACCACTCATATTTATTGCAATTTGTTAATATATAGCCTGCTAATTGGCACAAAATAATTTCGATATGGGTATACAATACACAAATAAATTACTACAAATATATTTAAAATCCAATTATGTATGAGACAGATCAAATCTTTCGAATTCCAAATTAAATATAGTGATGGCAATGAAGAGTATCTGGATTCAAGCCCGGATCTGGTAGCATTAAACACCATACCGACTGCGTACTTCTCCTTCAGAAGTCTCTTCCGCTCGTCGAAACTGCAAATATATTTTTTTAAAACAATATTGTATTAATATGAATAACTAGAGCAGTGGACAATGTTTCAAACTGAATCGAAGTAAAATTTTACGCACATCATCCGAGTAGAGTTGACTGTCGTTCGAAGAACTGCTGTCTGAGTCGTCCTCATCATTTCCGAGATAGACTCCAGGTGACAAGGACAAGGACCAGCTTACTTCTCCAGGACTCTTGTACGGAGCCCCCAAGAACTCTCCATCGGAAACACTGGACTCTAAGCCCGTGCCCACGGAGCTGGGAGTGTCCGGTGCTGAAGCCGAATCCGCAATGGAGTGCCTTGACTTTGAATCTAAGCTTTCCTGTCTGGATCCCAAATTGGTTCTTCTCGGTATTCTGGAGGCTGATCTGGACCTTGATACGGAGGAATGAGCAGATGTTGACCTTTCACGACGCTGATCCGAAGGTGGAAGCGTAAACCGAACGGCTGATCCAGAAACAGAAGCAGCGGGTGTTTTTACTGGAGAAGCAATACTGGACTGGGTGCTGGCCTTTTCTGACCCTGGTTCGGGTTCATGTTTGGACACCGGAGGGGTGACACTTGGTGTTGGAAGGTCTGGTAAAGCCGCTAACACGTTGACCTGCTTCGAAATCTTCTTCGGCGCTGGATTTGGAAGAAGGTCGCTGAAAACAAAATCTGAAATAGAGCTGCAATCTGTCAAATCGTCTCTAATGCTGTTTTCCAAATTGGGTTTCTTATTATCAGTCACACGAGCAGAAAGTTGACGGGGTGGTGTCAACTCGGGAGTACGTAAACTGAGGCTTTTAGCATTTTGATGAATTTTTTCAAGGTCCAAATTCGGTTCAGGTTTTTTCTGATCTTCTGTATGAGGTGGAGTTAAGTCAGGGGTTACATTTAGCAATCCTTCTTCGCTAATTGTACTCAGCTTCAACGAAGCGTCTCGGCTGTTCGATGGAGTAGTTCCAATTCCAACATCAACTTTGGCGTTTAATTCTTCGGCATGAATACACTTCAAGACTTCAGCACGGATTAATTCGGCTGCGATTTGCTCTAGAATACTTTTGTATTCCGATGACAGTTCGCCTTGAAGCGGTGGTTGAGGAAGCGACTCACGTCGGTATTTTGACCGTGTTGTTCTAGTTCTTGGTTGATTTTGAAGTGTAACCGATCTGCCGTTTCTAGAATCTGGTAATCCATCTCCCTGGCTGGAAACATGCGCTCTCAAATCTTGCTCATGATTTTGAAGGGCTTCGACCTTCTGAAATTTACCCTCCTGTTCGTATTTGGAAACCAGTAATCTTGTGAATAAAAGTTGTTCGAATCTAAACAGTAAAACAAATATAAAAATCTTAAAATAATCTAACAAGCGTAACGTAAGATACCACTTGCATTCAGCATGTATGTATAGCAATTACTGGAAATCCTGTGAATTGAGCCATGCACTGTGAATCGAGGCAAAGACTTACTTTTCCGTTGATTCTCGTTCAAGCTTTTCACGTTCAGCAATTCTTGCACTAATTTCCTCGGCAGAGATTCTATTGTTAATTTGTATAGGTGAGAACCATAACGGCGTTTCCGCTTCGATTGAACCGCTGTCAGAAGGAGATGCGCTTCGAAGTTCTGGTAACGTCTCCTCATTAATTCCATTCATGTAGGGGCTTCGTGGTCTAGCCACTGTAATTTCGTTTCCACTCGGCGGATTCCCATAGTTTTCTTTGTTATCGATTCTCCGGTCTCCTGCTCCGTGATCTTCTGGAGTTGAAAAATCGACAGTATTTTCCTTGGTCACGTTGCGGTTTACTTTCTTATTTGGCTTGGTTTTTAGAATTCCTGGATTTGAAAATATTGGACGAATAAATCCCGGTGCATTTTTCGCTTTGGACAGGAACCTCCGAGCTTGTGACTTCAATATGTCTGAAGTTGTCGAAGGTTCTGTTTCTAAATCCCTGAATTTGACTTGCTTAGTTTCCGGTGGAGCAGGCGGATCACTTTTTCTACCGTTGATTTGTGCTGGAGCAGGATCCACATCAAATCGTGGAGTACTTTGAATTGGTGGCTTGTGATTCTGAACATTCTTCGGGGCTGGCAACGGCAATTTGCGTGGAGATTTGTCAATCGATGTCATTTCCAGTAACGTAACATTCCCCTTAGGAACGGCTGTGTTACTCCGCCTGGAGTCACCAAAACTGTGCTGGCTTAACCTCTGAGATATTTGAGACTGAGTTTCCTTTAAAGCTAAAGTTGCTTCTTCCAGCTTCCTTCTTGAAATTAAAAGTTCTTCAGTGTACTTATTTAGATATTGACCTGAGGAATCACGCTGACCGCTTGGTACAGGTTTCAAAACTGAAATTGGTCGCTTCGGCCGCGTGGGTTGAGGCTTTGGAAAGTAAGGCTTCGCAAATGCTGCGGTTCCGACTCTTGGCGGTGGCTTCCTCGGAACCAGAGCAGCCGTTTGGTGGCCGTTCGAGACACCGGGTCGCTGATAAGGATCGTGACGTCCGAGAAAAAGGTTCATAAGGGTATATTTTTAATCGTGACGTACTAGGGATTCCTCTTGGAGCAGTATTC
Source organism: Ceratophysella communis (assembly GCA_009869905.1). Lineage (NCBI taxonomy): Eukaryota > Metazoa > Arthropoda > Collembola > Poduromorpha > Hypogastruridae > Ceratophysella > Ceratophysella communis. The sequence continues at coordinate 8,846 of VNWX01000995.1, forward strand.
GAGGACGTGGAACGCTGTTGAAATACCGGGGCAGCATATGGACTGCCGTTAGCAGGACGCTTAACATTATTTTCAAGCGATTTCCGAGGTGAGGCGGCGAACAAGTTGGGAAATTCTGATTCGATTCTAAGTACATCTTCTGGTCCTAAGTCGCCCAAACAAAATGGATCCCTGGCCAGGGCACTTCTTAGGAAGGTATTGGAGTGTTCAAATGAATTCATGGTGATTTACGTTCAACGATGACTCGATGGCCTTTATAACAGCAGTCAACTTCAGCCTGTAAAACATATCAAAAGTAAAAGTTAGACAAGTAAGGTATTTGTGAACATTTCGCGCACGATGCTACCTGAGAGCTGCTGCCCAAAGTTTTGCTTTGCCACAGCGACCGCAGGCAACTAAAGGGGTAAATTAACGAACTACGGCAATGTCTTCATTTAGAAAAGCATAGTGTGCAACGTCTAAAGTTGCACCATGTTTTGGCAGTGGTGCCTACCTAATAAAATTTATCAAGAACATTCATTTATGTCCCTGTATCAATCCATTGCCAGAACATAAAAAACTAATCTGAACGAAAATGTTTACCCATATGTGCTAATCCAGTGCAAAATTAAATCACAGTCACGAATCACGAAGTAAACTGAAGTAAAGCTAGATAATCAGCCCGCCTCAACACAGCAGTATTTTCTCACATGTGCATGTGCATGTGCGAGCATAATATATATATTTGCGATTTTTTTTTGCAAGAGCACGCTTCAAGTCGTTAGACTAATCGTAAACTCCAACCATTGAGATCCGACATATCGTCTCCTGGATATACTACTAAAGATAAGTATTGGAAATCAGAGATCTTAATCGAACGCGGTAAACTTACTAATTCGTGACAGAACCGATTTCAGATGCAATTGAGCTTGCGCTTGCAGAGGTAAAAGAATACGCAGAGAGATTCTCACTACACACAAGTATCAATCATTCAAAAGTAAAGTGTTGGTCTACGAATTGTCTGCTCGAATGTCTGCTGACGAATTAACTGTTCCAATATTGTCCGCCGTTCCTCTGCAATAAGCTACGAATACATTATGTAAAGGTGTGCCAAGGCTAAATGCAAATACATTGTGCTAAAACTGGTGAATTACGGTTATTGCATTGTCGTTTGCAAAATCCCAAACATGGCTGAATCGCCAAATTACTGACTTTGTTCTTTAGGTTCTCCGGTTTGTGTACACACAAACAAAACCAGTCACAGACGGATAAGTGGTGGTTACATATTAATTTCACTCACAACTTGTAGAGAATAAACGAAACTCTGAAGCTGATTGTAAAAATTTACACTTAGGGTCATTGCATAAAATTACCACTGGAGCAGGCGCGGCGTGATATTTGTAATGAAAAGTCGTGTCTTCATTTTCATTTTAATAAATTTTGCTTCCAAAAGAACAATAATAACGTCTCAATATACTCTAAATAGAAAGAGACGGCGACAATACCAAAGTAAGCTATTAGTAAATAAACTTAAACAAGGATCTGTGATCTAAACATACCATTAACATTTGTTAAATATGTTTAGGCGTAAACTAGCAGTAGTACTAAGAACAGGGATTAGGACTAAATGGATTGTTTAATAGCATTATAGTTCACAGTAGTATTCAGAAGTGACAACCTTTTACAAGACTTTAAATATGTTCAGTTTGTACTCTTTCTCTCTCAAGAACACCGAGATTATTATTACGGGGTGTTTTTGTGTTTCACATCTCTCACAAATTGCATCAATGTGCACCAAACTGTCAAGTGATTATGAATAACATATAAAATGATTTGAAGCAAAATAATAGTTCTCTATTAAAGCAAAGTTAAGACCGTGTTTAGTTAGGCGCAGAGCGCAATATTGCCGAGCATCCACTACACCTTGGATCAATACTCTACTAATATATTCTTGAATATTCTTATATTCAAGACTAATAAGGTTAGTGTTAGAAGCTGGTTAAACATATCAATCTATGTGACTGATAATGCCAGCCTAGGATTGATTTGATTAGAACAGGATAGTTGTCTAAAAGCTAAATTTTTCTTATCTTAGAGCGACATTTCTTCTCATGTCTATTGTATTACATTTGGGGCTACATTAGACACACTTGACATTTGAATGTGTATTCCTTCCTTGCTCGGTACCCAGTCCGTTCACTAGCTAAACCCACTCATTATTTGTACATTTTAGTTATTTGTTTGAAATAATTAAAACCAAAGTCTTGTTCACAAACATCGTTCCGCTGTATCTCGGTGGCATACAGACATTTATCTGTACTAAAGTGAGTTCATTGAACATTAAAATGCCTTCCAGTTACTTCGATACATTTCCATGTAATGTAATTTAATAAATGAATTTGTAATGCTCAGCCCTCTCTCTCCTTCTTGGTTTTTGCACTCTCTCCAGCTTCTCCCAGGATTGTAGCAATTTCATTCTGCATAAACGCCCAAGGAACTGCTGAGCCGGCCAAGGGACATTTCTCTCCACTCGGACAATAAACCTGTCGGTAAAGTAATTTCCATTAAAAATTAAATGTGACCTTCACAGAAGCCAGATAAATAAATAGATAATGCAGACGCACATTCAAACCCGAACATACCTCCGACCCAGCACCCTGTCGCTTTATTGATTGCCTTGAACACGGGAAGCAGAACTTGTGATTGGGAACTGAAGGACACTGAACAAAATGTGTGTCCTCTAATCTTTCTTGGCATAATGTACATTTCAGTGCATTAGCAGCTGCATCAATGCCGGAATCTGCTGAGGGCGGTGTACTTCCATGACGTGAAGAAGAGCCCGATGGTCGTCGACTTACTGCAAATAAAAATAAAAGAAAGTTAGAACACCCAAGTCCTATACATAAGTAAGATTACATATTCTTTGCGAATAAGCATTTTACTTTACTGGAATATTTATACAGAAAAATACTGATTTATACAATCAGATATAGCTAAGCTCCATGAAAAAAATTATTTGGCCAAAAACAGCTTAAGTATGGGGTATGAATCGTGGCAGAGCATAGAAGTTACTACTAATATTTCCTTAATAAGTTGTAGGTATTCAGTATTTATCATCCTAGGTGACCCACCATTTGTTGTTGTTATGCTTCCTTGTTTCGAGTATAGAGCGGCTGTGTCAAATGACGACGTTCGGATCGGCTTATCTTTGCCCACATTTAATCCACCTTCAGCACTAGCTGGAAGACTTTCTCCTCGGGACAAAGGTGGACGACTCGTGGGCGAATGCTCGTCCACCATTACTCTGCAAAGTAAAATAAATGAAATAGATTAGTGACGAAAAAAATCATCTTAATGCAGCATATATCCTCCTATCTGAACAACCTATATGATAACATATAACATTCTTCTTAATACAGTAGGCAAGTGAATATCGGCTATAGTCTTGCTATTGGATAGTATACACTCTACACACTAGACATAGCCATGATTGCCAAGAGCAAATGATGCCACTAATACTAATCTGTTCGACTCGTTCCTAAGGTACCTCAACCAGTTAATGCATGATCACGTCAAAAAAATTAGGAATTCATTCGAGCTAGAACCTCTTCGTCTTCCGATAATATAACAAGTCCTAAGGATTTTTTTCATCCAGAGTTGAGCTCCTCATCTGATGCAGCGTCATGCGTTTGTAAAACCCTCGTACCTGGACTTTAGGTCATTTTTCTCGTCTTTGAAGTTGCTGATAATGTTCTTGCATGCATGCTCATCATCAGTACGTGTGTATAACACTTTAAAGAACACACAGTGCGAGCTTACTACACGACCAACAACAAATTGAATTCCTATATACGTGCCTGTAATACTAATTACAATCCAGCTACAGTAATTTCATATTCCTGTATGCACGCTGGCATACCTAATAATATTTATGTATTTCGTCCGCATCAGCATTTGCATTATAAGGCAAGGTAAGCCTCAGAAATTTCTGAAAGCTGTGTGTCAAGACTAGAAACTTAGGACCGGTCTCCAATTTCTGAAGTAGAAATGCAACTTTATGGAAACAGGATTACGATGTACTAAAGCCCGATCCGATCCAGTACCTACTGTGAATATTATTTCAGCCTATGTGTTCCTGGGATATGCAGATGCCTACAAACAAGAACAAGTTTGATGGCTTTTGCTTGGTACCTTGTTAGTCGACTATTTTAAATTTAATGACACTGCGGAGCCAGCAACAGCAACTAACATCAAATACACTCGACCATCGTCGAGGCTGACAGTAAAACAAAATTCGTAAGATGCTAGAGCTAGGTGAGGTCAACAAAACACAACTGGAAATTAAGAAGTAAGGTCGCATCTGCAGCTGTCTACCTCAAAATATAATGACAGTAGACCGATGAGTATATTTTCGAGGTTTGCAGAACGTGCCTAGTATGAATAATACCACATCCATCCCATTGTATACTGATTGAATCTCTTTTATGAATGAATCAAGAAGCCAAATAAAAAATAATACGTATGCATTTACATTTTCCCGTGAGAAGCTGAACGTTTTGCATCAATTCCATTCTGTTCGCCGTCGTCCTCGGATAATCGCTTGAGTCCAAGCGTGATTGGAGTAGCTGGGAGCGAATTAGGTCGACTATTGTGGGCAACTGTAAGGGTTCCCGGTTGACCTTGCGGCGGTTGTTGTGACTGGTGGACCTGTTGTTGCTGTTGAGGCATCACGGCCATTAACCCCGCTCCCGCACGCATCGTTGGTGGAAACAATAATTGAGATTGAGAACTTCCTTCTTCTGTAATTAAGTTTAATCATCATTAACACTTACATTGATCCGTTTCCGAAGTCGGAATTTTCCCCCCAAGAACTCTGATGTGACATATGAGAGAAATTAACGCTTTTCGTGATTGGTTGCTTGGATTGAGACTTTGTTAGGATATATTGCGTTTAGGTCCTGTCCTAGACTACGACTACAGCTTGCAACTTTTAACAACCACCAACCTACTTAGGGAAACTAAATTATTCAAATGTGGCCAGAGCCAGAGACAGACTAAACAATGGATTTCTGTAAATAAGAACTGGCAAGCATAGCATGTTACACGAAATTCCGGAAAGGCTGCAGAATCTGAGAAATCGCATATCGCATTGCGTGCTAATGCAGAAAAAGAATATTTCTCTATCGTGCAGTGAAGCATGCTAACCTTCCTCGAGAACCAGTAATACAAACCGTCTTTATGTGAACAAGGTTTAGGCAAGTTTAGATTAAAGTTGTAAATATTTTGAATCGAGGCAAGTTGCATCAGCTACTGTCTACTGCATTTTACACTGTCAAATTGTCTCTATTTATATAGAATTGCGTTTAACAAACTAAACATGCCTTCAAACGAAATTGCACGGGCTGCATTCTAAACAAAATATTTGATAGGTAATTAAGATTGCAATAGTAAAGCACGTGACGTGATTAATTATGCATGAGTGAAATGCAGTAGGTAGTAAAGTACCTGTTTTGGTGTACTTACACCTGCTCCCGATAATATATCATACCTTCCCGTTTACGGCTAAGCTAAGCATAAGCTTAAAATAAAAAATAAACACTCATTTCTACTTGCATGTTAGTACCTAAGTATTAGTAGCACTGGAAAAGTCCGATATAAATTATCTCGACCAATTGAAAACGTGTCATAATGACGAAGCTACGTAGCGTTATCGACATCATTCGCACCAGGAATGGTTGCTAGTACCTTGTACCTGTACCTGATAGTGGCTCTGTTCTCATAAACGCTAGTTGGGGTACTAATTGTAGAACGTAGTCCTATAGTATATATATGGTCCAGTTTCGATTACTGTAATGTAACGTAGAAATAAAGCTACCCAAGTAAAGCACTAACTGATAATAAGCTAAACAATGGCGTACTATTGTAACAGTAATTGTTTAAATTCGCTACACTGTTCTGTGTATCTGTCGTCTGGAAATCCAGTCAATGCGAGGTCTGTGTGATACGTAAATCCGTGATACAAGGTTTATTAATTACTAATCGAAATGAGGGCTTCGTCGCAGCCTAATTCCTCATTATCTTGATTCCTGATATGATTTGCCTAGTGCTCAAATAAAAGCATTTTCGTCAGCAACTCAAGGATGGGCGGCTTATCACTAAAATTAAACGAACGTATCGTATCACGGATACATATAAAAAAGGTTAATAGACGAATGACGAGAGGAAAAGATTACAATTTTTTTTAGAAGGTTTGAACCCTTAGCCTAGCTAGCCAAGAGTTAATCTTAATCCCTATTTGTGTTTTCCTATGTGCGAACATATACCTACTGTTGATGACATGAAATTACTCTGATTTTGATATGTATTAAAGTTTAATTCCTGCTTGGGAATAAATTTATCTCCTTTGACTCTTCTACTATGCCTACAAGTAATTGAGCTATCCAGCATTAGACTAAAATGGAACAACAAAAATTGTTGATAGGACATTTCCAGTGGGATTGGAGTATTCGTCCTGGCTCGGTGTGTATTTATATTTCCTGTGCATTTAACATGAACGCTTTGAGTGATACTGGTCAAGATAATGTCAATTCAATTATTTCCCTTATGCCTACATCATCCAGTGATACAAGGCAGCACGTAGTATAAGAATATGACTTCGACCAAGTAGCTGCTGTACTCCAGAATTGGAATCTAATCTCGGAAAAAGCTGGAATACATGTCATCATGCCAGAACAGTTGGTACTTGAACCACACACACTCAACACTCATCCCATCGTCCATGAGGTCGAGTTTCGAGTGAATATAAATGCGATAGAAGGCAGAGTTCCAAATTGTAAATAGAGGAGGAAAAGCGAGGGAGATTAGGTCCTTATCGACGACTTGACTCACTTGACTCCGGTTCAATAATGCACCAATTAGACCTCATCTGCTTTCTACTACTAATTCCAGGTCGTCGTCTATGCTCTGATGTCTGACTGCGTCTCAATCCAACTCACCAATTACGTGTTAATCAATCCCTTGAATATGTCAATGAAATTAAATCATGGTAATTGAAAGGGTGATCTTACGTTTCATCGTTGTCGTTGTGCTGTTGTGAGACGTGGGAACGGAAGTGGTCATTGGAATGTTTACTGAGCTGCTCCCTGGTCCGCCGGCACCGTGTTGCAGCTGCTGTGGTAGCGGTCCACTTGGACCCAGCCGATGATGGTGTGGTGGCGGGGGATGGTGGGGCGGTGGGAGATGAAACAGACCACCTCCATTTTTCTGCGGCGGTCCTCCGCGAGACGAAGATCCCAGCGACTCCCCCGCGAAATTTCCGTGATGTGCGCGCTTCATCTGCCGCGCTGTGTCGAGCACCGTTTCAATCCGATCCGCTCCTTCATAGTTGACGCACCCTCGGCAAACTGCCTCACTAAAGTCATGGAGCATTGCCCATGGCATTCGCGGAAGGTCACAGAGGTAGCAGTGTTGCCGCTTACCCATGGACATGGTCACTGGAGGTGGCGGAGTGGGTGGGAGGACTGGGCTGTAGGACGTATGATTACTCCGCTTCACGCGTCCGCTTACCGAGGTCGGGCGAGCAATGATGGGACTGGGCCCAGTGACCCAACCATTCATTCACGAACACAAGTCCGAGACGTTTGTGCTGGAAGCTGGACCAACGAGTGCAAGTAGCTGTAGTGCTTCGATCTGCATCGACTCACGCCTAACTATGAACTATCGACTACGCCAACAACACTTCCACTGACAGACATGAGACGAGCTGGGAACACGAAACACGAAGAGCCTAGGGTCGGGTGGAATGGAGCAGCGTCCGTCGTTCGTGTCTGCTCTGCACTGCACATACGAATCAGGTACCTGTGTTACCGTCGCGTCGCTACTCGAGTGCGTTTCGCATTTCGCTTTTACTCAAGGAAATAGTTACACTATAGATATACCTGGATATACCGGCCTTTCCGCCACTTACTAAGATCGTGCGCTCTACTTTGCACTGAACAACAAACACACAAACACAATTCTGAGTTTGTGTTTGGGGTTTGTATGACTATGGCCAGTTCTGGTTGTGTCTTATTTTCCCGCGCAGCGCACACAGAAGAGAATTCGGTAGATAATTAGCAAATACTTGAGTTTTCTAATTTCAATTTACTCACTTCAATCTCATTCCATCGCCTATCTTACACTTCGTGGTTGCGTTGTGAATCCAAGAACAAAATTTTCGTGAATCCATCCTTTCCACATGATAAAATCTAGGTACTTGCATACGAAAATAATTTTATCGAGTGACGAACCTTTTATGAACTCTGAACCGTGTAAAGAATTATT
>VNWX01000996.1:0-17140 GCA_009869905.1 Ceratophysella communis
CCATTATTTGCATGGAACACATTTGGTATTTGAGCTGAATTTTCGCCCCAGTCTGGCAATCACAGTTTCCGTCTGAATTTGAACACAATCTGGAGCTTCCACTAATTAATTACGAATTACTGAGCCCAGATCCGAATCTCGTGTTCTTCCCGCATTGCTCCAGAAATCCCTGAAATCAAAAAGCAAGTAATTCTATAAAAGAATGCATCAAGGAGCACGTAGGGAATTTCAATTGAAATGCCGCAGTTCCACTCTCCACTCTAAAGCAAGTGGCATTCTGCAAAAAAAAGTAGAAATGCGGATGGAAGCAAGAAGCAACCCCATTTCCTCATTTGAAACTCCGAATTAATTCAATTCTTCAGTAGATAACCCAGTGGACCGAGCCGCCCCACAAGGATGATTCATCAGAAGATAAGTGATTTTAGAATATTGTCACAGCCCAGTGTCATCCTTTCCTCGTTATCCTTGCCTTTCCTCAACTTTGCTTCCCCCATACTTCCGGCCTATCGGGAATTTCACTGTCACATTATCAGCCTCACTTTCCAGTCACAAAGGGGGTGGTTTGAACTCAGCATAATAAAGTTGCTTACGACTTTAATAAGGGGTGTCGTCTTTATATCGGATTTTTCCCTAAAAAATTGTGTATTTTACGCTACAATTTTTTTAAATTTAAAATGTTGGTCCGAAATTCTAAAAAACACGGCAGAAATTATTCTAAATCTGTTATATTTCAAACCTGAATTACCTTCCGTATTTTGCTATTTAAATATTTACCTAATAATAAATTTAGAATATATAGTAAAATACATTATTGAAGTTACATACCAAATAATGCCTTGAGCAGAGAGCCCAACGAAGCTATCTAAGGCCTACATGCAAAAATACCCGACAAAGCACGCCTAATGCCCGTCTAACTTGTCTTTTTGTATTCCCTGAATACCAGCAGAGAACTACAAAATGATGTTTAAAGTTTGATTGTATTACTCGCACCAGCCTGAAGAAATGGCCATGTATTATGTAATGCTTTTGGCTCGGCTCTGCGTGCTTGATGTTTATTTCTGTATTCTCCCATGCACTTGAACATCAAAGCACGGAGCTGTGTGTTAGCTAGACTCCTAATGTACTGTAGAACAAGTTACACTTCAAACTTTCTCCATAAGAGAAAGCGAAGAAAGTCTAGAATAAAAAAAAGTTGGAGAACTTAATCAAATTCTTACGATTTTTCTCTCGCTAGCTTAAAGGCATGGGAGTAGGGACTTTCTTAGCTCAGCTCAACGCCTAATTCTATCAATTAGTTTTCATGGAATTAGGCTTTGGGGAAAGTTTTAGTCAAACAAGTGCAGAAGATTTAGTTTTCATTCTGCTATTTTTTAACCATTTTAAGCTCAACGCCTAATTCTATCAATTAGTTTTCATGGAATTAGGCTTTGGGGAAAGTTTTAGTCAAACAAGTGCAGAAGATTTAGTTTTCATTCTGCTATTTTTTACGCATTTTCAGAGTCCCTGTGGTGTTTTTTCTCCACAGATCAATACGCGTTTCGGGTTTCAGTCGGCCGACATATACCTGAGCTTGACTTTGTGTAATGATATTCAGGGCGTGAGCGTTGAACGTGAAATGACCCTTGCCGCGGCTTTTGTTGACAGACGATCAGCATTCCACAAATGGACTTTTGAAGCTTTTGAATTACACTTTGAACTTAGGCTTTTAACTCGAAGTTTGTCAGAGATAAATACTTGACAAGTCTGGTCAGGACAGTAAAAGCAATATCTCTGTTCTTATTTAAATTAGATGCTCTGTGGAACTCTGAAAGTTCTTCATGAGATTTATTAGCTGAGCGCGTCGGGATTTACATAAAATATGGAAGGAGCTGTGTGACTCTAGCAGCCTACCAAATGTTGCGTTCCGGGATTTGGGAATAAATAGCACAGTTGAATTGTCCTTCAGGCACTATATTATTATTATTGAAATACAATGGAGAAAGGATCGATTAATCATAATTTTGGTGCCAAATGAAAAAATTTGAAAAACGTATATTGTCATTTTAACCCTGTAAAAAGTTGAGGTTTCACCCGTCTTCCAAATTTCAAGAATTAAAATAATTTCAAAAATTTGAAAATCATGTTGATTTTCATGTTTTTAGAGTACAAGTTGACTCTTAGAAGTATATCTCGGATGGAATATTATTCAAGTTAAATAAATTATCAAAATGTGCACGCCGAATGTAAAACAAAATGGATCTATAAATGAATAAGTTTACACCGGCGTATGAAGTTAAATTTGTTTCCAGTGTTGGACGCATGCGATTTCCTGGTCTCACAGAAATTAATTGAAGATTTAGATTTTTACCATAGATACATGCTGGTATAGTTCCATATCCATGAGATGCACGAAAACGATGCCTCAACGCAACCAAACCACCCCAAGAAACCTAATCCACAAACTACCCATTCGAGAGATAATACAAATTGAATCATCTTCACTGATTGTGCTTCTGTAGCTTCAGATTTTCGCTTTTGTATAGACAGGGTGGGAGGGTGCTGACGATTGCGAAGAGATAATCCTCCCTCGTGCATTTTAGCAGAAGCATTTACAATTACAATAATCGTATATCATAATTCGTAATCAGAGACTCCAGACTGGCATATTCCACTACTATCCGACCCTCCGCTTCCCTAAATCTCCGATTTGGATTTGATTCAATAGAACATAAAAGAATTAGCAACCTTTTGAGTCGACCTAAGTATCAATTTCACTTGAGATGAGCTATTAGATGAGTCATATATTCACTTTTACTCGTCAGTTCTTGACGACGCAGAGACATAGAAGAAACCTTCAGGCTTTGGATTATGATAGTTTAAGCATGCATTAACTACATTTTATTAATCGTCGTTAGCTAAATAACTATTTATATTAAATTAAACGCGAAATAATGCTAGAAACCACAAAAAGCATCTTACAATGCTGACCCTCCAATTCGATCGAAATATCGCCATGTTATTGCGGTTCAGAAGATGAAAGTAAAAAGTAAATTCCACTTCAGTAACAAATGCGCCCCCTCTCCAACAGAAGCATCTCCATCTCCATTCAAGTCTCAACAATGCGTGGTGACAAGTGACAGGATTTGGAGGGTGAATTTTCTTACTCCTGCCGCCACCGCCAAAGTAAAAATTTCAACCCCTATGCGAGTACCACTAATATACAGTATGCGCTTAGGACTCAACGGTTAGGCAATGCGGGTAGAATATTGACAGTAGATTCCGGGTAGCGGGAGCGGATTCAGCTGGAGTTATGATTGACTCACACTTGTACGTGGGCTCTGTGCCCTTTTAATACACACATTCGACATTCGGTGTACAGCATGTTCTCCATACGTGTCAGGCACTGAGGGGGTTGCTGAATGTATATTTGTATAAGGGTTGAAATTCTGTAAAACTCCGATAAGATACTATTGTTAAGCGTGGCCAGGAGTTGGTAAATCTGTCCTGAGTCGTGGCACGGGTCGTTTTCATTTGCCCATGCTATTCTATATTGTGCGTTATTTTAATTGCTTGTTTTTTGTGAGGTGTTACGTAAAGTAAAGGCAATAGGCGGAGACACATTTTTCGTAAATGTGCTTGTTAGAGATTTGGAAATTTAATTATGCAATTACGATTTAAAATTTAGCAGATAATTATACATCGCCTGCGGTATAATTGCTTCAATATTATAGATCGGTGGTATAAATGTTTATTCCTAATATTATCGCCAGGAAAAAATTAAAACTTTATCCAAAATATATTTTAATTCTTATAATAAAATTACAGTTAGTAAGAAGCTATGCTTAAGTACAGAGTCTGTGTTGTTTAATTAAACGCGAATATTTATCTGTTGATCAGGCAGCTGCAGTAACGGGAAACGCATTTTTTTAAATTATAGAAATCCGGATTCATTCCAAAATTTCCAAATCGTAGCCCTAAGTTGTCAGATACCGAACGTTTTACTGAAAAATAAATAGATCCGTATAAACTTGGCTTTTCTCGCGTTAAATTTCCCAATGTCCTGCTAGAACTGCAATTAAGACAAGAAGTAATAGATCTTCTGCTGACTCCTCAAGAACAACTCGTTTATTGGATTTCTGCCCAAATTATTGATTTTGATACCTTGAAATCGCTTTCTCTCCCGTGAGAATCGCTCTCTTTTCCCCTTCAAGAAATTGAATGGCTGTAATGAATAGGGCTTGGAAATCCAATCCAAAATGCCATGGGCAAAGGGAGATTTGCTAGAGAAAAGGATTGATCGGCTCCATTCTCAATTCTCAAGTACCTACTCGTACAGTGGTAGTGCTGGAATTGAAATGGAAACCACTTCTACATTTCATAGCTGAACCAAGTCATGGCAGTCTGTCTACACAGGAAGTGAGCCCAGTTTCTACGGAGAGTGCACACATTCTTCGGCTTCAGTTCCCTGTGTAAACAGATTGCCTGCTTTGCATTATTCGAACCGGCTTTCACTTTTGTGAACGATCGACTCAATTCAGGCAGAAAGGCTACAATTATTGCGTGGCCAAGGCAAATCAATCACAATTTTTTGTCTAAAGAAATTGGATTTTCTTTAATGGGATGCATTGCCTGGTCTTAATGACTGCGTTCATTGTCAAGGCTGGTACAGGCTTGTGAAAGTCCAGTAGAAGTAGATCTATGAGCCTTAATAGCCATAACCTGAAAGCGTACTTCAAATTGAATTATTAAATTAGAGCGATGGCAAGCATCAACACAGAAGTATCCGGGAAAGAGTGAATTTTACGCGACAGCCGTCGTAGAGATACGTACCCGTGATAAATTTGAATATTTTTAAAATTTTAGATTGCTTGGAATCCGAACAAAGTTTTGTAAGATTTCCTCTCAAATAGGGAATCTCCTCAACTGCATTCAGATGAGAATCCGTTGATTGAGATAAATAAAAATTTAATTAGGTAAACCCACATGTCCTTCAGAAAATATTTAATGCCTACGTATTTATGCAGTAATAGATGCGACGGAGATGGAGCCATCACTTCCGCAATCCATCAAAGCTTTCCATTGTAAAATTGACAAATGTCAATGCTTGCTTAGGCGGACTCGAATTACAAATGATTGACAGGCTTGGACTGACAGCTATACTACGATAAACAGGCATCAACTGTCACTGCTGCTCCGCATAATAATAATATCACAGAGACAACAAGTTAATATTTGTAAACAAACGTGTAAACATTAGGAATTATAACTGATCAACTGATTGACGTGTAATGCTTTATCTTAGGAAGGGATCAAGGTTATTGGAATAAGCTCTTTGACTCGCCTTTGGCTTTGGCTCGGCGTACACTTTGACCTCGAGGGTCAGCTAGAATGTATAGATCATCAGCTAGATTACTACTGGGTTGGGCTACTCAATTCGATAAAATGGTGCGCCACTGGTTTGTACGACTTGTTTCGAAATATCTCCAACATTTCGATGGTTTACAGTGAATCCGGGTTGGAAGAAATGCAACTGTTGAAATAATTGGAAAATATGTCAAATACTGAAACATGGATTCCGATTTTACTTGATGGCCAAGAACCAAATTTAAGACTTATAGTTTGTACCCAAGCAACCCAAGTGACCAAGCCACACACGTCCTCCCCCAACGACTCTCTATCATTTGACATTTGCCCTCGGGAACCTCGGGCAGTCAAGAAAAATCGACTGTGTCACACGTGTGTGTGTGGTGAGAATAATGTTACAACTTGTTTACTCAAGCTAATGTGAATAGTTTTCCCAATATGGATGTCGCTTCGCTTCATGTAACATATTTCAGAGCTCCGAACAATGAACAAGATAAGTTCAAGAGTCGGATTAGCGGGTCTCGGAGGAAAGGATTATGGAGCAAAGGCAATCAATTCTCTACTGCCAACTTTCACCTGTGCCGGTAAACTTTTTCCTTCGCACACAAAAAAAATTAAGTAGTAAACATTTAACATTGTTCCAGGCAATGGCAATCTACAAATTATTTTATGCTTAATTTAAAAAACATTAGATATTTCAAAAAGCGTTGATCGACTTAAATTTGAGCAGGATTGACCAGGGTCGGTTGCTAGCTAGTAAAGTCCTTGTGATTGTGAGGTTTGATAAATAAAGCTCTCAGGTCCGCTGCTAATCTACTAACAATCGCAATGGAACGTCATAATAAAGCATCTTCAGATTTCGGATAAAAAATTGGCGTAGATCAATTATAATATTATAGTTTACCGCCCATGGCTGATTAAATATCTTTACAGCTTATCATACTACTTAATTAATAATTTAGATAGATGCGCTTTCTGCGACTCGCTTCATTCGAAATGCAACTAACAAAATAATGGTACATACAATTTAAATAATGTTGAATTGGCTTAGGCGTACCTGTATTGTAAAACAGTCTCCAAACGTCAGAGTTAAATACCTTGTCAGAGTCTTCTGTTCCCTCGGAACTAAATTTTTAATAAATGCACCTAGTCGACAGCAGAATATTTGACACTCCACCCGAACTTTTTACTGCAGTGTTAATTGTTTATATTGAAACCGACGTTCGAGTTGGACTGAGCCAGCGAAAACTTTGTCCGACTGTGAGTGAACTGTGAACAGCTGTGAAGTCCGTATATCAGAGATTATTAATACGGCTAGGAGAAAGCCACTAGGAAAGGGTTCGCTGTCCACATTCAGTCGTCTGTGAGTGCGTAAGCCCAGAACTGTCAAATTCCGTGTGAGAAGTGAGAAGCCGAAAGGCGATGCGAGGGAGAGAGACGCACGTTCACGAGTCGAGCTCAGTTCCGATGCCAGACTGTGCGTCGACCGAGAAATGTGTGTGCAGTGCACGAGACGAGGACGAGAGATCAGAAAACTCCTGCAGCAGACTTTCCCCCGCCGATCGAATTTTTTCATCCGATCTGAGGGGAGTTGAGTGCGTAACGCATCGAATTGCATTACGAGCTACGACTACGACTACGACCCCAAAGCTTCTATCCAGGGATATACTCTTCAACAGGAAATGTTGCCTCCGAGCCGCCGCAACTCGCATGTCAGATGTCAGCTTGATAATTCACGTTTTACTATGTACCAATCGTTCGAGACGTTCTGAGTTAAATGACCTATAGACTTGACTACTACTACTAGTATTGTTTAATAAATAAATTAAATATCACCTGGCGTCTGCCGTCTTTTTATTTGTTATGCCTAAATTGCTAGAAACCCCGAAGCGTGTAAACTTTTGGAGCTCAGTGTACCCGAATCCGGGTAACAAGTCCAATTCGTGTAGTGTATAGTAAATTGTCGAAGACTGAACGAGGGCTGATGCTGATGCGATGGTGTGCAAGGAGGCCTGTCGTAATAATTTACTATTTACCTTAGTATTCCAGCGAGAGAAAGTCTGGAGAAAATACCTACAACGCGTTTCAAGGTGCAAGGGAGGAGTGCATAGGCATTAAATCAAGTGGTTAGTCAGGTTCTAATA
Source organism: Ceratophysella communis (assembly GCA_009869905.1). Lineage (NCBI taxonomy): Eukaryota > Metazoa > Arthropoda > Collembola > Poduromorpha > Hypogastruridae > Ceratophysella > Ceratophysella communis. The sequence goes on from VNWX01000996.1 coordinate 7,488, forward strand.
CGGGCTTCGCTAAAATTTTGCTTTTGTCTTCTACTATTGTATTGTGAACCTGGAGCCTGTACAGTTAGTATAGTTGTTTAAGCTTTTTAGCTGGCAGGCTAGTAGTAAATTGTCAACAAATCAATCCTAACCAAAAACTGACACATTTTCATTCTAAACCCAATGCAATTAGCGTGTCAGTTAGCCAGGTTACGCTGCAACTTTGGATTTTCGATACGCGAAGAGCAGTACACAACAGTTGATTTTACAACTAATAATTTAATTAATATTTAATATAGATTGCTTTATGTTAACTTCTAATATTGTCGATTAGCGCATATTTGTTACTTAACTAACGTGTATAGATGAGTTAGGAAGCCGGAATGCCAGGCTGCAATTGCAATTTTTCATAATTATTAAATCTCGTTTGACTTTTCTCTTGGGAATTACTGCGCTAGTGGAAATGAACAGAACTTCGAACTTTATATGGTATTCATTATTTTATTTATTGGGTTGTGCAAGGATACGAAAATAATGCAGCTTAAACGCCGAATTTTATTTAATATCGAATACATTAATTTTCTTTAATAGTAATAATAACCAGTTCGAATTTCTTCGTCTTAACGACGTAAATTCTAACAGTATTGCTGTGGCGTAGGATGGCTATTAGTTTTTCTCAACGGAGAAAGTTGTTTTCCCCTGTTTTGCTCAGAATTTCCCAAGTTCCAAATATTTACCTGTTTGCCTCATAAATTGGGCTTTAGGTCCGCTCGTTTCCCGAAACCAAGGTCCTGTGACCGTGCCGTGATGTACACTACAGAGCCAATTGGAATGACCTGCACAGCCATTACTTTGCACACGATAGACCTTTCACTGCTTTCTCTGAAGCTTCACGCAACATTATCTTATTACAACAGCACTTAAACGAAGATTGTAAAAGTTTAACTTGTTTTTATCTGCATGGGAAAACCGCAGGATGGAAGGAAGACAGGTTAAGCATACATTCGACTACGCGTAGTATATGTGCGTAGAAGCTGCTTTCTCCCATTTCTCGGTAGATTAGATTGATGATTTCCACTTCAGAGATCAAGCAGGGCATAAAAATATTCATTGGAACTCGGGCTTTCCTTCACTTCCTGCCCAATAATGCAAGTATTCTTATTTCCTGAAGAAGGGAAAGCGGAATAAAGATGTTAGACGTCAAGTCAATGTGTCAGCTCAATGGGAGAAAGTCATTTCCGTCTATTCTTTATTGGAGGCCTACAAATTGTCTGCTAGACGCAAACGAGCTTCGAACTGTGGAGTTATGTGTGTAGCCATAAATCAGGTTGAATTAGGCTACGAATTGCGCTGAAGAAAGTGTATATAGGCCCGATCTAGACTAATCGAACGTACTGGTTCGTTATTGTCGATTTTCGCTCGTCGGAATATTGACATGTTATCGATAAAAATAGCCAGAATATGTGCACTTAACGTTGTAAAATGCGCTTTCACTTTACAAGGTTTTATCTCCTGCTCAAGTTTAATTTGGAAATATCGGGGGAAGCCTGAAATAGGAAATATTCGAATGTAATCTATGGTATGTAAGACCAGTACTACGTACGAGAACTCAATTTAATAGAAAAGAACAGAGTACCCGCAACCCGCTACCCTCCACCCGCACCCCCTGAAAAAGAAATTGCTTTGAAAAATGAATTATTAAACGAGCATTTCCTCCTATCCGCTGTACTTCCGTAACATTGAACAATTTCTTCATTCTTTTTATCAGAAGAAGGGTGTGCGGGATGTGATTTGAGCCGCATGTGGCTCGGCTTCATCTTGGTATTTCTTATTGGCCAGACAAGAGGGATGTAATGTAAGCTGTATCATACGGTTTGGAAGATAGATAGAAAGACGGAACAGAGGACTAGGCGTCGATAGATCATCAACGAGCGAATTCGTGGTAAGGGAAAAGCACACGGTCCCTGGCTAACAAAGACATTGGAGATTATGGCTTGAGATTTGGCGAGGGAGTAGTCCATAATACCCTTAGCACCAATAAGCCGGAACTAAAGTGATGTCTCGGAAAAATACAATGTCCAGCAGTTTCATTTTTCTGGCTATAATGGTCCAGGAGTACAATTGGCTTTGACTTTCTCCAACAGTTGGCTAGGGATTTAGAATTTGGAACGATGGACTCAGCTTTTTCTCTTGGTGAAAGTCCGGGTGGCTGGACAGACGAAAATCCAATTTCCGAGCTGTGTACGTGTGGTTCGTAAAATCAATTAACTTTGGTACTGGCTGTACGTAAATATTGAACTGGATCCCAATTAATCACTCAGCCAAAAACCATACATTTTCTCAGATCTTTTCACCTTATATTTTATTTCAATTTCCAGTACATCATACACATAATGCTACCGTAATTATTTAATTGTAATTGTATATTTAAAATACGTACATAACATTAACATGCATAGTTGAATTGTTCGACGCTTTTGTAGGCCACTTATTTAATTTTTAACGTCAGTTTTCTGTAACGCTAATACACGTCATCATTGTTCATATATTTCTCTGACGTGAGTTACAAGGCACACACATTTGATTTGATTGATTCATTGACGACGTAAGTCGTCCGTAATTTCTTAGGCAATTATGTCACAAAAAACATGTTGAGATTTGGCGTCTCCTGACAAGATTATAATTGCACTTGCATTGTCACTTAAGTTACGTTCTTTACAGCTATAAGTTGCTCATTGCACAAATGGCTTTATATTTAAATACTTAATGCCTTATAAGTAGGTCTAATGCTGCCATATTTAAGGGTCATATTTAATAAAAAATTCTAGTAGCAGCCAAGTCTCAATTGATTGAACAGATGTCGTATTATAATACTGTGCCTATCATGATCGTCATTCCGCAGAAATAATACGTTAGAGAGATTGCAAATACCGGTTTCAGGGTCATATTTTCATGGGTCAAATTGTTCCAATCCTTGGGTTTAAAGGCAAAATGCATAGTAAATACTAGTTAGACTAGAATTTAAATTTGACACCAGGACGGAACTAACCGAGATTCAACAAATGCATTCTATTGGGATTTGATACAAAAAAGGCCGATGATTGTCAAATATTTCAAAATTTTGAATTAAATTCAGCAAATTAAGGCATTCTTTACGAGTTTGGAATTTTTGGGAATTATCTCTTAAAATGCAATTGATCAAGAAATGGCTCAAACAGTAATTAACTACCTACCTAACCTACTGAACTGTTTGGTTCTAAATTCTAAAGTACTTTAGCACGTAATAAGAACTAACAATGGCCACGGACGAATTCTGTAATTGTATGAGTGAACTTGGCATTGAAAATTGGCAACCATGAGAAAAAACTTGCAATGCCGGGAGCGAGTACTGTACGCTACTCATATAAACACAAATAAATATCTAAATTTCTACATTTAAAGCACAATACTACACGCTAGAACCGGATAATTAAACCTAATATTGCAACTTTAGAGGAGTTTCGTATTCCTCGCCCCATAAAGTTAAAGCTTGGCAATGAAATCTATTTAACTAAAAAACCGTTGACAGATAACATGGCATACACGTTGACTAAAAAGGCTTCTTTTTTTTTGTTGAAAAAGGCACAGGGATTTAAGTTAAGTACTACTTAAGTCATCATAAGTACTTCATGTTTTGTGATTGGCACCTCAAAAAATCCAGAACAAGCTGTAGTAGTTAATTAAAGGGGAAATAGATTTGGTTCAAGTCCAGGCACTACATTACAGAGTACAGTCTAATAAGTACGTACTTAGTTACGCTAACACAGGGGGTTACTGTTACAGGGGTACAAATGCTCAGAAGTGATAGTAATTTACACTAAAAAGTTGTATAGAGATAGATTAATTAATTTCAACAGTGTCAGTATATCAATATATTAAGGCTTTGGTTGAAATTTAAGGGATTGGGAAGGCGTTGTTGCCTTTGAAGCTGTTGCCGCTGAACGTTAACGGCATCTGAAGCCGCTACCGACTGATGAAAGCATGCAAAGCTGCCGAGATTATCAGGGCAAGAACACGTTTCCCAAATACCTTAAAATTTCAAACGGAACTGTCAAATAGAAGTAGGATAGGTGATTTGATTATTTTGTGTAGTAGAGGTGTGTAAGTTGCAAGTAGTGCCCCCCCACAATAATACCCAGTAGTTTAGTAGTAGTTGGTAACGAACAACTCGACGAGAGGCAAGTACTGTTTGTATGCTTTTTTTAGAGTTCCACAAAGAGTTTAACGCTCCTTCCACCTGGTGTTAAAAGAGAAAGACAAAACCACAGTTAAAGTTAGTTCTTAATTACGATTAAAGCAACTAAACAAGCAGTAATTAAATACGTACAATACAAAGTGACGCTGGACGCCAGACAAACAGTAGGACATTCGCAAGCAAAACGTTAAGCACGTTTAATTTTCATGGGGTTAGATGACGACTAGACAGTTTTTGCGAGGTATGAGGTCTGACATCAAATTTTTTCAGCACATCAAAACTTTGAATTCTTAAACCCTGGAAAGCGTTGAGGAAGAATTTGATAGGCTGAAAATTCATAACGATTTCCGTTAAATGCGAGGTATTCGTTAACAATCATTAATTCAGGGTTTGAAGGACATGCCGATTGACATGCAAAGGTTTACAGGAGTATCACACACGAACATGGACCCCAGTGAAAGTGGAACAAACATTTAAATCAAAATTAAGAAGCGAACATGAAATATTGTAGGGGGCTGAAAGCAATAGCGTGCACTAATAGGACTAATAAAATTAATTAGCAGGAATTACGAGGAATTAGAGAGTTAATGGTACAAAAGAACATACATTGGAAACTAACGATTAGGAGAATTCACCTTTTTGGTCATTGTGGTTGCTTGGTAGAATATAATTGCTTTGTGTGTTAGTGGAGGAGAGAAGCAGAAGGATCCGATTTAGAGAGGTAGGGATGGTCCCTCAGCCCCGCCAACCGCCGCACGCCACTCATCTTACCAACTTCATAAGAAATAAACAATTTCGTTTAGAAATATATACTTAAAACAAGTAAATAATTTAGGTTTTCTTTAAAAAAGGCAAATATGATTTCAGGTAATGCGATATAAAATTATAAAGTGTAACACATAAATCGAATAAAGTAAAAATAGCCGTAAAAACGATAGCCTTTCCAATATTTTAGAAGCTTTGCCTATTTAGGAAAATCTAAGTGTTTAACATGGGAAATTAACAAAACTAGGTCACTTAAAGTCTGGCTATAGTTACATCAAGCCTGTATTTATCAAATAAAATTCCTAATAGGCAAAACTTCTATCATATTTAATAGGCAGTTTAAATGATAAACCTAAGAAACTAGAAAAATTAAAGCATTATGGAAAAGTTCGAAATTCAAATAAAAAAAATTGGTATACAACACAATGCAATATTTACATAAGTACAAAATAATACTATTTAAAGCTCTGTCTTGTGACGTTTTTAAAAAATACTGAAAACAGCACTCTAAACGCTAATTATCATAATGCACAGTACCGGCCGAAATTCCAAAAAAGCTATTTGTCACAACCTGAACTTAAAACGACACAAAATTGACTCTAAAATTGGTCCTAAATTATATAGTCCTTAGATAAGCTCCTGCCTTGGTTTGGAAAATTTTAAGAATAGAGTAAACACTGCGTTGCGTAACTATTGTAATTGGAAGGTACGTTGATTTCAATTTCCTTGTGCTCATCATTGATCACATTTTTTGGCTCATTTCATGTGTAGAAGTAATGTCCTCCTAAAGTATGTTTCAATCTTATAAAATTCAGTACGTTATAATCAGGGTGTCTCTTCAGTAGGCACTATAAATCCTAGTTTCGACTGTGGTAACACAGACAGGCCAATTGAATAAAAGACAAGGCGGAAGTTGAGAGTAAAAATAAGAAAGTTGAATGGAAACAGAATAATATAGTATAATGGTAATGTGAAAATTATCTGACAAATAACCCACCGTGATCTGGTGAATACTCCGCTAATGATAAATACGTGGCGTAGTCCGTCGTTCCATACGGAGAGGCGTAGAGAAGGCTCTCGGCGGCTCCTGGAGCGGCCATTAGCTGAGGACCTCCGGTATTCATGCCGTTGGACAGACGATGATGCTGGTGCGGTGAAATTATGAGTGGAGCACCTGTAAGAATCAAAACCAAATTCGGGGATTAGGAAAATTCTAGTCGATTTCAATGCCAGTGCGGGTAAACTTCATGCACGAAGTTTACTAAGGTGTATGAATAGGTTTGTGTTGTAGAAAACCGTAAAAACCTAGAGGTGTCGCGGCACGGAGGGCCTGTAGCGACATTTGCTGTGGTGACACGAGCTGGGCTTGGTTCACTTGATTGAGCCACGCCGGCAGCAGTACGGGCCTCTTTCGAGTCACGATACGTTCCGTTGATTATTGCGAGTTCCATCAACTGACGCTTCTTTAGCTCATCTTCACCCTCCGCCTGCAATTATAGAAATTCAGAATCAGCGATCTTAAAGAAATCCACAATTTAAACATACCCCTGTCATTGATCTTATGAACTTACGATTGGCACAAGTAATTTCTGTACTTCTTCAATGGCACGTTGTAATTTCACTTTTCCCCGATTTTCGGTGTCTTCGACCGTGATCAAGACATGGAGTTCGTCATTGAGATGCTCCCAGTTTGGCTTTCCTCTATTTTGCTCTTCCTGCTTATAAGTGAACCACACAAAAAAAAATTAAGGTACAGCAGATAGGTTAACATTAGTTTCCTTAACCGATAGTTATTTTCAAATCAGTAAAAATAAATTATTTTAGCAAAAGCAATACAACTGGTTAAACGGTACAGATGTGGCAGTGTTTTACCATGCAACTGAAGCTGGAAACAAGTGTTTCTTAGAGCCACGGGACAGACAGTGCTTAAAACTAATTCTTCCCTGACGTATACTATAGATGTCTGAAAAGCTTGTTGATTTTTTGGTAACAATTAACAATTAATTTTTTTGATGGAGATGCGAGTTCCGACTCCGACCTAGCAAAAGCAGATTAAATATCTATGCTGTAACGCCGAACGGAATACACGATAATCTTGATTTAAGTGAATGCATAATACATGTGCTGTAATATTAGTTCACTTTCCAGGTCTTCAGAATAGTCTCCCAGACTATGACCGATCGCAGTCGATCTGTAAAATCAGTCATCTTTGAGGGTTCATTAAAATTACCTTGAGATCTGTTCGGTTTTTATGTTCTAAGCAGCTTCGTTCGATTGTCATTGTTGAAGCAATCGAGGCACTCTTAACCGAACAGACCCCTTTTAGGTAACGCCGTTGATGATGGACTCGGAATTTTTGTGGACGCGAAAAACACAGCGATGAGCAAATAATGATGATTCAGATAAATCAAGGCGGAAACCAGAAAATACATAGTAGGTAGCTGCATAGCGTAGAACGGCATGATGCGATGCGCTGGTGACGAGTGTGTAAATGAATTAGTCGATCGGAAATTCATTTTTTGACTAAGGATTTTCACAGTCTAGTCATCTTCGTATTCTGTAGAACCTACTTTACATGGTGGATCGAACAAAATGCATATATTTGCTTATTCATATGCTCTGTCTGTCCTGTTCCCGTGCTCATATTTCCTAAAATTCGTTTCTCTACCGGAACCGGAGTTTCTCCGGATTTTTTGTACTTGGAATGAGCGTCAGTAGAAAGACAGCGAAGTGAGGACTGTCTTGAAGGAAGTTCCAAGACTAAACATGTGTTCATTTTTAGTTTATACGACACTCAGGACCAGAACTGCCTACCAGGCAGCCAGTTTCACGTCTGTGAAATAATCAGACGCGTGTGGGGAATGACTATATTGGGCTAAGATCCTAAAAATAGGCACTTTTTGGGTTTGAGCTTCTGTATGCCTTCGAAAACGAAACCAAAGAACCAAACCTTCCTGTCCATGTATTAATATACTGAAAAAATATTGTAGAGCACTGTACTCTGCTTCTGCAGTTCATACGCTATTCCTGTTGACGTAATCTTAAAGAAGTTGTGAAGAAAATATCCCTGGTTTCACTCTTGTTCCCGTTTTCCTTTTCCACCCACGTACTTGGAAAAAGAAATAAATTTCAGCTGCGCATTTCTGTTATTTCAAAAGACAAGCAGATTTCCAACCATGCATGGTTGCAAATGAAGATCCTGAACACAGTTTTCATAAAAATACAAGAGTGAGAATTCGATGCAACGGCAAGCGATTTACCGTTTTCTAAGCCTCTATAAGATCCGTCTTATATGAATTCCAGAAATAAACCCAAATTCTGATTCCTGCCTGGCGCTTTCTTCGTTTCGTAGAAGCACAGTTTACGCTAGCAGCTAGCACGTGTCTATTAGAATCTAAATGGGTTCTTTCAGACAGGCATAAACAGCCTATAAATGTAAAATGTCTCAATTCCAATATATACTGCCAAATATTCCGAATTTTATTACAAAGCCGAAATTTATGGCGAAAAATAATTCGCCTATTTGTTAGCATTTTGTCTATTAATTGAAAATAGATTTTTAACGTTAAATCATGATATAACCGGACAACTTATTCGAATTAAATATTTCAATCATTTTGTGGTATTAAAACAGAAAATGAACTACGAAAGACGCTCTAGATGCTAGTTCTACTAGAAACAAAAAGCGTTTGGGAAACGTAAGGAAACTAAAATTTCTGTAAATAGTTCCGCTACAAAAATATATTTAAAAATAAGAATTTGGCATTTGGCACTTAAGATTTTTCGGGCGAACAAACGTCGTTAATTGAACTTCAACTGTCCCGTAGCAAAAGATGATTAATATGATAAAAAATGATTAAAAATAATAGGCGTTCAGCATTAGCAAAGAATTAGGGAGCTAGAACTAGTACTTAGTGCCAAACCAACACGCTTTGTGTTAGAGTGAAAGCAACGAAAGAGAAAGCATCAAATATTTGCACAACGTTCAATAGTAAATAACAAACCTTCTTTTTGTCCCGCATGGACCCTTTCCCTCGAACCATGATTTTACATCCAGTCTCTATGTTCTAATTGTTTAGCGGTCATACCACGTGGTCCCAGAATTCGACCAACAAAGTTGAACTAAAACGAAGAAACAGACAAACATTTTTACCATACATCCCAGTCCCAGAACAGACCAGACCACCAGTAAATTTTGGTATTTCAAGTAGTGACTTACATCTGGGTGATCTTTAATGGGAACATAGACTTTTTCTGATAAGGACACTACTGAGCCAGCCGCTTCTGGTAGTTCTAAAGGCTCATTCCTCACGCCAGAGAGATGAAATAGATTACCTCGAACTCGAGCAATTTCTGCAAAGCAAAAATAGACGCACGCATTAAATTCCAAGATCAATCATACAAGTCCATATTCATAAGCCTCATAATTATTCGGAACGCCTTCGGTTGGGCGATTTGTAATCGGATTAAATTTTTATAATTCCAATCAGACAGCCCATCACACACCTCGCCTTATTAGCCTTCCATTGACATACGAAATCCACATTTGAGCATTGCGGAAAGGTTGAATCAGCGCGTATGCGTAGGCTGGACGTCAAGAAAGGAGCATAGTACACAATAGACGCCTCAGGAAACGAAGAGATGGAATTCATAGTGATATAGAATACCTAGATAT
>VNWX01000997.1:0-17134 GCA_009869905.1 Ceratophysella communis
AGCTGATACGCACATTTTCACTATTGGTCTGTCAAGCGAAGTACGGGTAATAAAATAATAGTTTAAACTTGCCTTTTTGCATTTCCCAGATATATTGAGCTCACATTAAACTTAGGTAGGGTAATAAGAAATAAATACGTAACTATTATTAAGTATTGAGCGATTCTCATGTCTGCTATTTATTTCTTGACCAAATCAAATCACGATCTGGGGAAGTTTGTTTTCAGCTTCAGGTCAGAGTTATTAAGTGTTCTTTGAATCCATTAGACGATCATTCACATCTTCGAGTAAGTCATCCTGAAATTATTCTTATCAGTGGTTTAAGTAATTCTCAGTTTTACGTATTTTCCTTTTGCGTATGCTTATTCTAAAATGACTCATTATGTAAATTGTAAATTTAATTAACATCCCCGACCATAATCTATTCATTTGATGCCCAGCTTCACTAACTATGATGTCAGACAATTTCAGACGTCAGGGAATTTGTCTAATGTAATGGAAATGATACAACCAACACGTGCCTAATCAGACGTATTTGTCAAGCTAAATCTAATCTGGAAGTATGGTTATCTCCAGACTGGAAATATGTAGTTCCAGAAAAATTTATATGGGTGACCATTTGTGTCTTGCTTCTCCCAGCGAAGAGTCATGCAAATCTCACTTAGACCCTGGGAATTTATATGTAATATGTTGCCGTGCATATATGCAATAGTAGGGCTTGTGAACTCATTAAAACGATTTTTTTGGATTGTTATAGCGTTTTGGCCGTAGGCTTTAGGTGATTATAATGAGACAAACAAATGCGTTTCATGATTGGAATTCGCAAAAAATTAAAACAACAGTTTCCTGTTCCCCATCCAGTTCCATGCTAACTTGGAATCCTAGTTGACGTTGACATTTAAATGTAGCTAACTTTGCTATGTGTGTGATATGCTTGGAGCTCTTGAATCGTATGACTGGAGTAGTAACGACCCTGGACGCGACGTCAACACTTGTCATTCTTCCTCCTAGAAACGCTATCACAAATTTCTGTCATGGAGTTTCCTTCTACGTTCTATCTGTTGAAATTTGTAAGACGCAGCGTTGACCCTTGACCCCGTTTTGATTCATGTTATCTCTTCTCCAGCACATAAGTTACTTATTTTTCATCTTTCACGTTGTTATCTCGTTTATTGCTGAAGCTGAATTTGGTCAACTCCTTAAATTAAGTTGCCATTCATTCCAAGAGCATTGCTCTGTTCAATCAAACTTTACCAAGAAAGACTAAAGATTCAGATTCACTTACTGTTGAGCATCGAGCAGTTCCAGACGGACCAGATATCAACTTTGAAAAAATGGTCAAATCTTTCCTAGTGTGTGCGGCAGTTGTTGCCATATTTGCTATTGGAATAACCGCTGAAATTGTGGATGTTTCTCCATGTACCAGAACGGCTAAGGAGAGAAATCGTAAGTTTCTTCGAGCTTTTGTTATTAAGCTCTGTATTTAATGTATCAAAATTTCAAATTCAAAATCCCACCTTCGCGTGATAAGAGCCGAAAAGAGATAATTCTAACCTTGAGCAGCAATACCAACCTTGAGTATCCTGATAATTTAATACCAAGTGTTTACTGAAGATTGTTGCCATATTTGCTATTGGAATAACCGCTGAAATTGTGGATGTTTCTCCATGTACCAGAACGGCTAAGGAGAGAAATCGTAAGTTTCTTCGAGCTTTAGCTACATATTAAGCTCCGTATTTAATTTTGTATCAAAACCTCAAATTGCAAATCCCACCTTCGCGTGATAAGAGCCGAAAAGAGATAATTCTAACCTTGAGCAGCAATATCAACCTTGAGTATCCTGTTAGTTTAATACCACGCGTTTACCGAGGTAATCTTTGAATCTCATCATAGGGCATTGTATTCCCAGGGAAGAATTGAACTGTATGACACATTTAAACAGCATTGTGTCCTAATTTTTAAAGTTAAGAAACCGATAGAACTGAGTTAAAGGTTTAATTTGCTAAAATCCAAAAATCATAGCAGAAATTTTGGTTACAGGACGAATAGATGTTATCTGGTAAAACAAGTTCTAATGAAAATTCTCGATTCCTTGCCATTGAATTGAAGTTCCTATACTTCACTCAAAGGCTGGTAAAACGTACAGTTTTGACTAAAAATGAGCGGCTGCGAATATTATAGTATGTATAAATCTCACAGAAGACATTTGACCTAACTATAGTATTTATGCCTCTGTTTGATTAGCTTTGAGTACCGTTTATTCCGTGGATATCTCACCTTGTGCAGCAGCACCTTCAGGTCCATGCGAAGTTCGGCATGGTGAAGATATCACCATAAAAATAATGTCTCTGTTTGATTAGCTTTGAGTACCGTTTATTCCGTGGATATCTCACCTTGTGCAGCAGCACCTTCAGGTCCATGCGAAGTTCGGCATGGTGAAGATATCACCATAAAAATGGACTTTGCGCCGAGTAAGTACAAATACTTAACTTTGAATTTATTCTTACGCGGCTGCAATGAAATAAATCAATTTATTTATTTACAGATATCACAACGCCAAGAAGAGGAACTCGTCAGAGCTTTTCCTGGGAACAGGCGGCAATTGACCTTCCCCTCTCGGGCGTGAGTAACCAAGCCTGCAGATTCTTTAATTGCAGACAGGCTGCCTTCGTGAGACGCAACTACACTACTTCTATTCCCATCAAGGCCAGTATGCCACCCGTAAGTTTTCTGAAATAAATAGCTAAATACTCAAAGGATTTAATTTTCTAAATTGCGATATTTTTCTTAAAATTTCAGCGTACATATCCAGTTAAAGTAAAGCTCTACGCCGGCTCCAAGGTTATTAGCTGCTTTTTTGTGCCAATCAGCATTGTCAGGGCTGCCGGTTCCTCTTAATATTTACGTACAAATATTTTTGAAAAAAAACTCTATTTCAACTACCTAGTTATATTTTCCGGATATGATTGTTAATTTGGTTTAAAAAGTAGCATTTAAAAACAGTGGGATCTTTGTCGGTTCAATAAACGCTATTTACATTGACATTGGATGAATAACTTATATAATGCCTCAAACACAAAATGATTAAAACACAAATTCATGCTTTCGTTCGTGCATACGAATACTCCTGGCTGCTTTTATTTATAAGAGCAATAAAACAATCTCAAGTTTTAATGTCAGAGATGCCAACTAACTAGAATTTTGTAATTGTACTTCTAAAGCTCATTTGCATAATTTGTTCTCTTCCTAAATCAGAGAGCTGTAAGACAAAATACAGATATTAGGAAAGTGAAAGTATCCAAACGTTAAAACTCTTCCGTAAAGAAATATCTATGGTAAAATGAAGTACTTTTTTCTAAGGGCGTTAAACCAACTCTCGCTAGGATAGTTAGGAACGGGTAAACAAGCGGGATCTCTTCGATCGGTGGCTGTCACTCTACGACCAGTTGAGCCGTCCGGTGCCAAGTGCCACCATTTCCAAATGTTAAAATATGATTTTGCTCCAGAACTCGTCTTGAGTTTAGTACAAAGAGAGCACCAGCCCTCGCTTGGAAGGACATCGTATGCCTCCTTCCATGCAAAATACTTGGAATATTCTTCGGGATGAAGGTCCAGATAATGCAGGTAACTGGCGAGGGCTTCAGGGGATTCGAATTCTCGGGAATCAATGTAGGACCCTGGTGGAGCAAGGGCACTGTAGTTCGCTCTGCCATAAACAACCGGCACCATGTCATGTCGCAGAGAGTCAAAGAACTTCTCGGTCACGTAATCAATGCATAGTGAGTTTTCAAATGCGAGATAAAACTTATACGATTTGGCTAAATGAGCGTAGCACTCGTGATTAGTTTCACCAGGACATTTCAGCGTCCCGCAGTAACCGTAGATATCGATGGGAATGAATTTTTGCAATTCCTGTACTAGACTTTCTCGGTTGCTATGCGTGAAGCAGTTGGAAACTACCCAAGCAACCAGTTTTGATTTTTCAGGCAACGTTTTCTGTCGGTGTGTCCAGGAAGTCGACGTTAAAGACCGGCGTGGAGTCAGCGGAGAAGCAGATGGTTTTCTGACAACACGAGCATAAGGATGGTAGACATCTGAATCGAGGCGGTAGGACATGGTCCAGTTGAACACATTGGCGTAAGACCGGAGATCAAGGCGTGTATTGCTGGCGGACTCTTGTAAATAGAAGATCCAGATTTGATGATGTCGATGGTATGGAGGCATGCCGACCCTGTAAAAAAATGTATCAATCAAAAGTTTGAGCCTGTGCGACCGACCAATATGACTCATTTATGGGACTCAATTTTTGTTTCGTCATAAAATTCGAACCAGGAAAAACTTTCATTTTCGAAAAAAACTGCAATGTAAAATTTAAGCACATAACCTTTTTGCTGGTCGTTTGCCAAACTCTTTACAACATGCTATTTAAAATTGTACAACTTGATACATGACAGTGACACATTTCAAAACAATCTCCGCTCGTGTAAAATTTGGCAAAAATTGGAAATAAACCAAACGTAGTGCAGTTATTACTGGATAAAATTAGGCTGAGACCTGAGACGATCGATGTAAAGAATAATTATTTTAATGATTAATGACCTCACTTGCTTGTAGCTCGTGCAGGTCATTTGAGTGTTTAATTTGCATATACTTTTACGACTCAAACTAGAAATTCGCCGAATTATTATATGTATGAGACTTTGCACTTGTGGGCCAAAGGTCTGTCGACACAAGTACGTTACAGACATCTATTAGGTTTGTAAATTGCTCTTTAAGCCTTGTTTCATATTTAAATGAAACCGCCTGCCACTTAAAATATACGTTCTGAACAAATTGAATAATTAGGGGAGTGGAAAACATGGCTTTGAATTAGACGTAGTAGGCAGAGCGGTACAACAAAGTCCTTAATTGTAATTTCTCCAATACAGTAAGTGGCTACTTAAATCTCATGTAAAACAGCATCATTGCTGTTAGAATCTCACTCCTGAGCAATTAAATACAAACATTTGTCTAATTACAAATAGCCCCAATTAAATTCATTAGAATTCATAAGTCGGCTGACTATTTAAGCCTCGGAAATCTCGAGTCTCGGCCAGATCATCTTTCGAGTGCTACTTGAAAATAACCCTTAAACCAAAGTTAAAACTTTTAAAAAGCCAAAACTAATCCAAAATGAAGTCTGTGGTAAGTTCAGAAAACCTATAATTGGTCTATTTTAAATTTTGAAACAATTCATTAATTTTTTAATCGAAATTTCAGATGATTGGACTCTTGGTGGTCGCTGTGTTGGTTGCCTTCATGGCTCCATCCACCTCGGCTCTGCCACAACCGCAAGAAAACATGGAAGAACCCGATTCCCTACTGAACAACCTCCAAAACAACTTGGAAGACTCCAAGCCCTTCAACCTTCAGGGTGTGCAGTCCGGCCGCAGAGCTCACGGAATCTACTTCAACGGATAAATCTAAAGTTCTGTATTTCAATATTCTACTATTCGTTGACGACCTAACGATGAAAATTCTAATACCGGAATGGACGCCTGCTGAGAATCATCTCACGGCTTTTAGATAAACTCTTTTGTAGAATTAGAAAATATTATCTTCTCTCGTCATCTGTGTTACTAATTCAGTATTTTGTTAAATCGGACTGATGCGGATCTGGTTGCTCAGAACGAATTGATTCGAACTAAAATTATTTAACTCTAGCTATTTTAATCCGTTGTGCCAGGCAGCTACCAAACGTAAATTGTTTTAAACGGATTGCAAATCCTATACAGGAAATAAAAGTTAGAGCCTCCACCTCTTTTCATGTAGCATCAAGCAAAAATACATATTTTTTGTCTAATTTACATAGCGCGAGCCGTTATTTACTTTTGTAAAAATTTGTCTGACTCAAACTTCCGAAAAGCCTTTTACATTTGCCAGTGAGGCGGTTATTCGATAAATCAAATATTCAATCTTTTCTTACGCTTAATAATGTCTCAAAAAGAAAGTGATCTGCATATTTAGAAGCTCAATGTATCGCCTATCGCCTACAATAAAGCTCAGTCTTTTGTAGTTCTACTAAATTGCTAGCTAAAAATGAAGACCCAATATTACAGCCCAGTCAAGACGAAATCACAGTAAGTATATAACTTATCTACGAGGACTTTAATATCTAAGCTTCTCCGTAAGTTATTGGGCACTGGTGAAAGCGTGAAAAGTGTAATATATAGTGCGCTCTGGATTCATTCTCCTGTGGTTCCATTGTGCTCACTGGATCGTGACCGCTTTGTGCCAGCAGTATAAATAACTATAACTTACACGTCCAGGAAGAAAGCTGTTTAGCTTTAGAAACCGAAGACTCACTAAAATATATTTGACGCCCCATGAAACAAGAACTCGCAGCAGAAGCCCTCGAACAAAAGTCTATGTTATAGGATCTGTGATAAACGTATTCATTTGATCGTAACCAGCTTTAATATAAAAAAAAACATAAAACTTGGTTTAAGTTTAATAAATAAGGCATGCACTATTTCAGTCTGCTTCGTTTGAGGTAAAATTTCAAAAATTAAATTATGATCATGTTAAGTTTTGTTCCAATTTCTAAGGCATTTTTTACAAAAGTTTTTTTTCACGATTAAAAGATTGGTGGAAATTCTAAATCAGTGATCCTGAACTAGTTTGCATTTATTCAAATATAGTACTTTGTGTTTATATTAAATAAAAATACAAAAGTTTTTTTTTCACGATTAAAAGATTGGTGGAAATTCTAAATCAGTGATCCTGAACTAGTTTGCATTTATTCAAATATAGTACTTTGTGTTTATATTAAATAAAAATCTGACACAAAATGAGCCTATGAAATAGTGGCCAAGTGATACTAGGGAGAACACAATACCAATTTCATGTATCTCAAATCTTGTCAAACAAAATTGTGTTCGATTCATTTCAGAATCAGTAGTGTGTGTGGTAGCTCAAGTTAAGGTACTCTCTAGCATCCGGTTTCGCCGACATTATCTACGAAAACACGCTCAACTGTGTCAATCTTTATATTCGGCTTAACCATGCATGTGAGTCATCGGTATTACCAAAAACTACGGCTTACAAATTATTGTCTACATTTACATTTAAAAACTCAATTGCATACAAAATTTAAGACTGCGTATAATCTTAATTAAAATTCAAAATTTAGTTACACCGAAAATTACACTAAAATTAATTTGCGCACTAAAAAATTTATGCTAATTAGAGACTTAAATAATTGAATCGAAACCAATTACTAGCACTCACTTCGCAATATCTCTGACATGAAAAACGACGCCGTCACTAAGCGGGAGGAGGCGCTTGTCGAACGTAACGTGGCACTTGACAGGACAATTACGGAAAGTCTGTTGGTCAATTCCAAAGGCACTAAAGTGGTATGAGTCGAAATAACCTGTCCAGAACAGTATTCTTGTCCAGTTGGACTCCCGCTTCCGCATAGGGTAGGCAGAATAGTAGTCATCAGAAGCAGGGCGACTGCGATAATAATCCCCAGTACTCGAGGCAGAAGAAGACAAATTAGATGTCCCAATATAAATGGCGTAAATGACACAACCACAAATAAGGTTTAGAACAATAAAGTACTCCCAGTACTTCTTCCTCACGCCTTTCCGCATGACGCTTATCAGCAACTTTTCAACATTCAATTTGCACTGTCTTTGGGAAAAGATTTAAATTTTTTACTTTTTGTGTATCGGGGCAATATGAATCAAGCCAACATTAAATAGATAGCCACAGGATTGACCCAATAATTTTTTAAATAAGACAGCCAAATTTTAACACATGGTTTTACATAGAAAAAAGTAATGGTTATTTTAACACTTTCACGCAGCAGTTCTGGTTGGAATTGGAATTTTGTGCAAGAACAGCGCGATTTAAATAAAAAATTTAATGTTGATAACGCTGAGCACAATAGAGCAGCAGCAGTCCAGGATGTCACAAGGAGCACTGTGGAAAACCACAAGGAAAATACTCATTTTATTCGAAACCAAACCAAACTCGGGAATGTTTTCTTGAATTCTGGTCTGGGTGATCTTAAGGCAACATGCGCAACTGAACGCTTTCACTATCTAACTTTCACTCTGACTGTACGCGAGAAAATCTGTATTGGAGAGATAGCAGAGAAGCGTTTTATCAGACTACAGTGAGCTTGGAAGTAAACGAATTTATCTCGAATTTAGTATGTTTACTTAAATGCTTATCTTTTTGTCATAAAACACTCCATTCATTTTTTTATACTTGAGCGCAGGTGTCTCTCCAAACGGTAGGTAATGATGAAAAAATTACTATTGACTTGGTATGTTGAAATTTGTTTTAGCACGAATTGCGTGCTATTTACTACACGCACACCGAAATAAAGAATCACGACTAAGCTTAAAAATTAGTCCACCTAAATCTGCACTGCCATTGTTATCTATTCACACAAGTTCGTGTTTCAATTTGAATGAAAATAGGCTATGATTATTCCAAATCTGAAACCAACAGCGCATTTATGCACATGCTTTTTCTAGCTTAAATAGGATTAATTATGGTTATAGGATCCACTACAGCTTGCACGGTTGGTAAATATTAGTACAGGAGAAACAGAGAAATTATTGCTACGATATATTAGGGCATTAAAAGCAGTGCGAAGTACAGAACTAGGAGAGGATTATGATAACTTAGGTAAATAATTAATATCTCTATCCTTAATGAGTATTTCTGAAGCAGATGCAACAAACTTTGCAAATCCGTTTCATGGGTTCATACATNTCATGGGTTCATACATAATTTCCTGGAATTGTAAAACGATAAAAGGACGCCCTATGATTATGATTCCACGAATTCTCTGTCAAATATTTATCCAGTATGTCAACAGATTTATTATTTGCACAACCATTCAAAACAAGTCCAAGTTCTTGTAAAACTGAAAGTCGTTTGTCAACTCAAGATTAGGATGACGTTTGAAAACCGTCATCTTTGATGATGTTTGTCTTGAAATTTACTTTGCCTACGAACGAGTTGTCAAACTGGAAAAATTACGAAACGAGTATTTGTCTCGAGGCACATTATTTCGAGTCAACTTAGCGATTTAATTCAAGGGCAGCAAAAATCTATCATATCATTTACGCTTCGGTTTTCAGACTTAAAAGAACACTCTGCACTGCACGTAGTCTTGAAAATGAGGCACCAAATTGTAACCATTTTACTCTTTTTGTTTGTGACGACTAGTTTCGGCGGCCCAGTTTCCGGAATCTGTTTACAGCCCAATCCAGGTACAAAATCAATAAACAAATAATTAAAGATTCCTAATTTACAAACTTTTTGGACGTAAACTCGTATGTTTCGATAATTATCATGAATATTTTTGTCAGACGGTTCAGAAAACTGTCCATGTGACTGGGTGCATAAGAATGGAAATTGTTACA
The DNA here is from genome assembly GCA_009869905.1 of Ceratophysella communis. Lineage (NCBI taxonomy): Eukaryota > Metazoa > Arthropoda > Collembola > Poduromorpha > Hypogastruridae > Ceratophysella > Ceratophysella communis. Next base: position 9,429 of record VNWX01000997.1, read on the forward strand.
AACTCTTCAAGGAGCTTCAAACTTTCGATGAAGCTGAGGCCACTTGTAAATCTTTAAACAGCCACTTGACCTCAGTCACTTCTGCGCAAGAGCATGAATTTCTCCTTACTTATATCCTAAGAGAAGTGCCTGAGGCGGAATTGAAGTACGTTTGGATCGGAGGAAGACGAAAACGAACTCGGTATATTTGGATGGATTTGCAGCCATTTTCCTATACTGACTGGCATCCAGCGCATGCCATATACAGCGATCTGGAGGTGCACAAAGATAAAGATTGCGTTCAGTTTGTAACCACAGCTGCACATTTTACCGGGGATCCTTCGTTTGGTACCATGGTTAATCATCCATGTCAAGGGAAAGATAACTTCATCTGCAAACGATCAGCTGCAGTTATTAATGACGGTTGCAAGAGAAAAAGAATCCAAGTTTGAAGGGACTTTGATCACAAACTAGCTTTAGTAAGCTGTAAGCCACTTTTAATTGTCTACAAAATGTTTTTCGATTAGGACGATGTGAAAATTATTATTAGATCAATAACTTTACTTGGCTGTGTTTCTTTCCTTTTCTTTTTTTTTTAAATGCCTCAAATTTAGATGGAATAAGATAGCAAACGGTGTCTAGTTCGAGCAATTATAATTACATGTCAAAACCAATGAAAGTCAGAAAAATAAAATAGTTTACACCGTGCCAATCAGTTTTCAGCTAATTTAATTGATTAGATTCTAATTTCCGTTGGGTAATTATTACCTATAATGTATTACGGCTCTTCGTTTCCGAGACTTTCCACCAAGCATTTCAAGCAATTGTGGGTTGAAATAAATAATTTTTGGACAAGGTCATTCATTTTTGGAGTGAAACCATGTAAAATTGTGTACGAAATCATTTAAAACAGTTTCAATAAAACTTGTGCACGGAAGTATTTGTTTTTTTGTACGGTTTAAATAGGAGCCATGGGTATTTAGCACAGTTTAAATGATGATACACTATTTTACTATTCTTTTGTGCGACAAGGAGAAAATATGAATATCAACTTCGGCGCTACTATTAGCTAGTGCGATTATGAATAATAAAGCCCAATGTTTCTTCTCTAATTATAACCGAAACTTTGGTTAAAAAGCTTCTGTAATTAAGCGTCGTGTACGTAAATATTGGTTATATTATGTGTCCAGTGTCTTAATGAACGTGCAATTACGATGGTGGTTACGTAGCGTTATACTTTATACTCCCGTATTATACTTCTACCATCTTCAAACGTGAAATTCGGTTTCTGGAGCGCTCAAGCATCGGTCATTTCTGTCATCCAGAATCACGTTAGAGTTTCGCTATTTTTCTTTTCCATAAAAGAATCTGGGAAAGATTTAAAATGCTGACTGAAAACGAGATGAAAATTTGGAGTTTGGTTTGGAAACACGGGGGGCACTCAAACTTTGTACCCTTCATATTAAGAAATGGTCGAGTGCTGCTCAAATTAAATCAGCATCGGAGGTACGCTATACTGTTGTGCATTGTATTGTTTGCAATGTTATTCTACAAACTCATAGTGTTACGAGCAGCATTGCGAAAAAGGGATATCAACGGAGCGATTCTACAGTCCATATTTGTGCTAATAAACTGCGGAACTTTTCTTGCCACAATTAATTTATTCCTATTCAAGGAAAGATTGGTTGAATTGGTGAATCCGCTATTGCACTGCAATTCGGCTTGGGGTAAGTTTTAGTTGTTTTATTCATAGGGTTTGAATAATAATGTTTTTAAATTGAACCATTTAAAGCTAATTTAACTAGAATTATAAATGCACAGGTCGCAAGTTTTTCTGTCGTGAATATGCCCCCGCGTCAAAAATTCGAGAGAAAGCATTCGCTATAAAGCCTGATGGCTATTATAATTATTGCTATAGCAGCATGGCTCACGCTGGCGTTAACCGTGATTAGAACCGGCTTGTATGTCAACGACTTTCTACCGTTACTACAGTTCCTATGTAATTGCAGAACTTTTACGGCGCTGGTTTATTTAACAATTGAAGCAGCACTATTGTTTGATGGACTTTGCAAAATGATGATCAGCGTGTGCATGTTGTATCTGTGTTGCTTCTCGACGAATTTTTGGCTTCACAAAATATGGTAAGCTCTAAGATTCATTTTCTGTGTTGAAATTTTGTAATCCAATAAGCTTCGTAACTTGGTTAAACCCATTTTAACTAATCATGTGTTTTATTTTATTTTAGTATCGATTGGCCTGAATCCAAGCCCTGGTATACTTCGTCGATGGAATCCCTCATCAGCATGTGTATCACATATTACCGAGGAATTTACATGTTAAACGATAGTTCGAACTTGGCTTTTGGGAAGCTGTTGATACCCTGTTTGAAGTTGATTCTTCTATTTGGTCTCATCGTTTCGTGCTTTGCGATTATTCGACTTCGAGCCGACTTAAATGCAATTTCATCTTTGTTGATGGCTGGAACGCTAATAGGATCAGTTATTCTAATGGTTCCTTTTTCAATAGTAGTTTCTAGTACGTATCAAATTTCTAAACGGATGAAGCATGTGATTTTTCCATTGGTACAAGAGGTCACGAATTTGAAAACTAGGGCTTTGTTCGAGCGACAACTTAAATCGTGCTCTCTGATCCGCTGTAAGGTTGGAAATATGTATCACATGGAGGCTAGAGCAAAGTTAACGATGTTGGACAACACAGTTAGCGGATTAGTATTTCTCCTTGTCAAAACTAAACGTTAATATATGTAGGTTGGATGATGACGACTTCTGCCCATGGATTTTAGCGAGAATCATACAAAAGCAATGTTCACCAATTATTTTATAGCTTTACATCATGTAAATTCGAGTAGACATGATCCCAGAAGCTATTTTCACATCAGCATGAAATATATATGAGTCCGGCCGAACCGGATGGGCTTTGCGTACAACTGTTAATTATTTCGAAATTTAAAAAATGCTCTTGAAGAAACAATAAACATCGAACTTGCGGCCGTGATGGTACCTAAAAATAGCTAGCTACTCGTATTAAGGTTAATGATGGTTTAGGCGTTGTAGCAGCATCAGTAATGATGCTTGGGCCGGCTAGCTAGACTAATACTTTTGAGCAGCCGTTGTTAGTGGAGAATTCTCCATCGCCATTTCTACAATCCTTGTACAAATACTTTCTTAGCAACCAGGCTAAAATCCCGGAAATTTTAACAAGATGTGCATCCTCTGCTAACATGTTCTGAATTTTTTCTTGTTTAGCTGGGTATTGACTTGCTTATTTTCACGGCATATAATTTTACCTACCTCAAATTGACATATAATATAATATATAATTTTCTGATGTCGATCCGGCCGACCTCGATAGAATCAGAGAGGACATTTTTAGCTGCTGGGTTTATTTATTTACGAAAGTTCGATCGAGGTTAAAAGATGAATCTTAAAGGAGGCCTATGTTTTTTTCTCGCAATTATTTTCAGCGAAGTACTACAAAAATTATTCACATTTTATGACATGTACTTTTTTGTTAATAAGAATGGCTGAGAATTTTTTTTTACTCTACTCTAATAACTTTTTTTTAACAGGGTTTTAATTCCGGTTTTAAACCGTTTTTTAAAAGATTTAACCAGTTATTCCGGTTTTCTAAAAAAAGAGCGGTTTTCCTATTCTTAGTCGGTACCTGAATAAAAATGAAAATGTAAAATTTATTACCTGAATCCGACCAGTATTACTGATATTCTACAATTTTGCTAGAGATTACCTTATTACCAGTCATTATTAGGGAAATCTACATACTCCCCGTCAATTCACAATCACATCGCTGAAAAATACTAACCCAAAATTAAATAAAACTTGAGTACTGAAACCGGAAATGCTGTAGGTAAACAAAAACTATACATTTCACACGCGAAGATGTAAAGCTGATGTCAAAAGAGGAAAAATAAAACATACACACTATTTTCATTTAAGCTGTTAGATCTGGCGGCTCTGTGCTGCAAAAGGTTAATTCCCTTTCAGTCCATCTTCATATTGATAACAACTGTTAGTTCACTTATAAAAATACAAATCCTTAAATCCGATTGCTTCAACTTAGGAACGAATAAGCTCATGAATATCATACTTCCAGCGAAATCTAATAAATTGGCAGTTGAAAATAATTATTCAATCCAGATATAAATGTTTATATGTGAATTATTGAAAGTTTATACATAGTTTATCAAATCCATAAACTGATTTTTTGTATGCACCTATTTTTGCGAGATTTTAAGTGCAACGACGTCTGGAATGTCTTTGCTTGTTCTTCGCATGCTTAGTAATAGTAATGTGTAACTTTGATGCACGCTGACGTCGGTAAAACTTTAAAATAGTAGCTCCAGCCTTTTCCGCAATCATCATAACAGGAGCGTTTGTATTTGAATTGGGTAACACTGGAATTACGGAAGCATCAGCGATTCGGAGTCTGTGGATCCCGAGTACCCTATTTGGAATTTAAAAGTTTGCAATTATTTCTTAAGATGTATCTTGTAATCTAATTTGCAACTATGGATTATGGTAATTTTTTAGTGCATCCAACCGTAATTTTGAGTCAACAACAGACTCCTTATCATCCCCACCAGGTCCCATACGACAAGTTCCCACAGTATGATAAAATGTATATCCTGTTTTCTGTGTAAAGCAGTCCCAGTATTGATCAGTTTTAAATCCGTAGACTCCAGCACATTCTGAATCCGAGATTAATTGGGAGCCAAGGTTCTGGAGGGCTTTTGTGTTTGACAAATTCAGTGCCAAATGAATCCCTAGTTTAAAGTTTCAAACTAAAAATTATGATTTCACAGGATAACGCTCTGAATAATTTCAACTAGGTACCGTCTAAAGCAATACGGGAATAACTTGGATTCTCGTAAATTTTAATGTCAATCACTGCTAGTTCAGTGTCATCGCGAACACCTGATTTATATGCAGTGTAGTTGAGCTCAATTGAGCCCAGACTGTTCGCATCAAATGTTGGCCTTGTCACTTGAACAACGATTCCGTATTGATTACTTCCAATGGGAGATCGATTCAAATACAAATCCGGCCAGTCTGGCTCTTTCTTCGCTTGAGCTAAACTGGACGTAAAAAACCCTTGGACGTCATCACCAACATATGAAAGAACACCTTCTTTTTCAAATTTAAAATATTTCTCGAAGCTCATTGGGGTTAAATATTCCTGATTTGGTGGCTTTTTAGTAATTGTAAATGGCTGTATAAAGACTCCGTGATGATCTTGAAGGTATTTTCCAACTGGTAGGTCGACAATCGAACGAATCTATGGGAAGCGATAATCGCAGGTAAGCCAAATTACAAAAACTCAATAGCTGAGCACTCTATGACCGGAACAAATATGGCATATTACGGGCAGGGCCAAATAAATTGTTACTTAAAAACATGAGCTCAAAATCATGTCTTACTCCAGCCTTTTCAAGCATTGCCTTTGGCCCGATGTCTGATTTGAAAAGCAACATAGGCGTTCCGTATACACCTGCGGAAAGGATGACTTCTTTGCTTGCAAAGGCTTTAAAAATGGTTCCGTGTCGCTCGTATTTAACGCCATATGCATGATGTTTCTTAATTAGAATTTTTACAACGTTGGCATACTTGACCACTTTCAAATTTTTCCTAGTTTCTAAAATGGGTTCTACGTAGGTTGTATAAGTGGTCTCACGTCTGCCCTCTTTTATTGTTTCTTCCATAGCCGCAATTCCTTTGACAAGCAAAAAAAAATCGGATAACAACTAAGAAAATTAATAATGCGTAGGTTTATATTTGATTTACCCACTGTTTGCGGTCCGTTTGGATCAATTACTTTGAATCCAAGTTGTTTTCCAGCTTCTAGCCAGGATGGTACATACGGTGATTCATATGTTTCAATTGGTACTGGTCCAGTAGTCCCATGCTGATCTGTTTTTTTTATTTACGCAAGTTCGTGAATACTGTCAATTTGACCTATAATTTCATGCCTACCGCTTGGAAACATTCCAGAATAGTTTTCCAATTTCTTAAAGTATTTCAACAGGTTCTGGTACTTCCAACTTGGATCTTTTGTTAAAGTTGCCCATAGATCGTACCCTCGACTAAAATTTAATAAAAAATTAATTCGTCTGCCAACAATCAACAAAGCTGCACCTGCACAGGGCAGCTAATTATTGTATAAGTTATATATAACCTATTTCCACGGTTGTAAACCAATCCGTTGTGGTTGTGACATCCTCCAAGCATTTTAGCCATCGGCTGAGGAATTCTCTACAATTTAAACAGGGTGTTACACTGGAAAAACTGATTTCACTTATTGTTAGATATTTGACACTGATTATCGCCAAATATTGTTCGCCAAAATTAAATATTAATACGACGTATGAGGTTAGCCAAGTTTATTTTAATTGAATAGACGAAAGATTTACCCTATTCCCAGCCTTAGGCTGCGGTGTAGAATAATACTTGTAATTTAACAATGGAATTGATGTAATGCTTGTACCAAATGCTGGTACTTGCACTAGTGTTGGCGGCGGACCCCCTGCTTCTAATAAAAGTACTGTGTGGTGAAGCGACAATCGATTGGCCAAAATGCATCCTGCTGTGCCTCCTCCAACTAATCTTAAGCACAATACATTACGTTCAACAATGTGTCGAAATGTCCAGCAATATTCTTTACTTTACTTTACTTCTATACCAATTATAAATTCGTATTCCGGAGGAAACTTGCTTAGCTTGTCTTTTTCGTGCTTAAACGCTTCCATGTCTGCATTTAAATATTGCACGGTTTGCAACTGTAGAAAATAGGGAAGAGCTGTGAATATCGCTGTAGCGAATGTTGTATTATCCATATTACACACTGAACAACAAAACCGTGTTAATGAAAATGGTGTTTTGAAATATGCTGGTAGAATTATTTACTAAAATATGATACTTCGGTAATTTGCTAAATGCCAAAAATCTGCAAGCTTCAAACTATATAGAGAAATGTTTAACTGAATTCTATTTTGAGAGTATGGGTTGCCATTTGCTATGCTAATGGTACCTGCTGATATATTAGAACAAATTGATTGCTTAGTAGGTATGTAGAGCAAATCACAGATCTCTGAATTATCGAGGGTACATATTTAGTTGATGTGACTTTGGTAGGAGAAATTGTTTTTGAATACCATCTGAACATCCGTAAAATATTTATGCAGGAGGCTGATGCTTTACCTTTTACCTTCCTGATTTTATATGCACTTGAATAAACGTCATCAATGAATTTAGTCATGCCAAAAGTAGATGAGTGCATGAATCAGAAACATTATATTTACTTTAAGTGAATATTAATGGAAAGGTGGATTTACAATTTAGACGACGTCTCATATAATTGTAAAGGTAAATAATTGCATTTGTAACGTTTTAACCTGTCTCTGTACAATGTGAATCTTAGCTTTTCATGAAATTGTAAAGGTAAATTATTATGTTATATTTTAACCTTGAAACTCAACTGTCTAAGGTGTCAAGCACATCAACTCGTAGTGCATTCTACTATTTCACACCTGCTTTTGACCTTATATTTAGGCGCATCGTTTCTCTATGACGTACTTTTTTTGTACATTTAATGTAAATTGCTGACACTTTACCATATTATTTGAGATTGAATTGCCAGTATTGCATAATATATAAGTAGTTACTGACGTGCAGCAAGCACGCAAAGAAATCGCC
>VNWX01000998.1:0-17131 GCA_009869905.1 Ceratophysella communis
GTCTTCTCTTAATGGACGGTTAAAAGTTTATCACAAAAATATATCGTTACTTATATTTAAATCATATATTTTAGGGCATAGTATATCTTTCTGACTGTGTGTATTTTTCAATAACAATTTATAATTGTACAGCCTATTTCTGTGATTCAATGAATCATAACCAAGACCACCGTAAACGTAGTACTTTATGAAAATCCTATTTTTACAGTCATTACTTGCCATGCTAGAAATATTGATGCTGCTAACAGCATGGGTATTTTAAAATTTTGTGGATAAAATGCATGGTTATGCGTAAAGTTAAAGGAGGTTGACTTATAACTCTTCTATTGTCCATAGCCCCATAGCGCAGCGGCCAGCATGTTCGTATGTCAGGATGTCTATACCAATATTTAGCTATTTTCATTTCTATAATTTGTACAGCATTGGCATTTGTAAACAGCAAGAAGCTGTCTAATAGGCTTAATTTCAAATAAATAAATTGTTGTTCAAATTTCCATCGGCGCGGTGATACGCTATGTTTCAAGGTGCACTTCTGGGCATGATAAGCACGTGGAGTTTTACGCGCACGTGGAGGACCAAGCACATACGTGCCAAGTATCTGCTATTCAAGATTACTAAATTGAATTGGACAGTCCGTGTTTATGAAATGAGAAACGAGCTCGTATTTCGACTTTCGGAAATCACAAGCTTATTTGTGGCCCGGACGTGTTTACCCTGATAACATTTTTAATACCTTTACGTTTGCTGAGATATTAATATAAATGAATCCCAGATCAAAGATCAAGTGTGTCCCTCACCATAGCACTCAATGTCATCTCTGCTCTAGCACCCTCTCGACTGATGAATTGATTTATCCAGCTACATAAATAACTACACTTTTTAAGGACTGAATACAAAAACTTTGTCAGAACCTAAGCCAGTTAGTTGAATTTTTTAGTCCGTCCTGAACTTCGGACAGAGACGCTTCATCCTCCTCCTTAAGTTTCACACTGAATTGTAATTATACCAGTCAACCCCTAAAATATGCTGGTAGAATTTATTTTAATTGCAATTCTGCTCTTTTGCATTGGCATCGTTCTATACGGAAGGCAGAATTATGGGAATTCATCCTCCTCCTTAAGTTTCACACTGAATTGTAATTATACCAGTCAACCCCTAAAATATGCTGGTAGAATTTATTTTAATTGCAATTCTGCTCTTCTGCATTGGCATCGTTCTATACGGAAGGCAGAATTATGGGACTTTAGAAAACTCCGGATTCCCAGTTGTCAAACCATCCTTATTCCTTGGAAGTAATCCGGATTTACACAAGAAGGTTCAGCATCTTCTCGACATTGAGAGGTTTAAGAAATATGGCAGCATTTGGGGTGTAAGTCCAGAAGTGGTTGGCCATGATTTCCTGGCTGTTTAAGCTCGATGGGTTTTACCGGTTATTTTTTTAAAATTGTTTCTAAGGTCTACGAAGGAAAGACGCCACAAGTATATGTCTGTGACCCAGAGACTGACGCGTCTAATTCTGGTCAAGGATTTTGATCATTTCTATGACCGTCGGGAGGTGGATCTTGGGTCGCCCATATTGAATGAAATTTTGGATTATCTGGCAGGTAGGTGCAGTTGGCATGAGTAGTCTCTGCGTTGCCAATTTTTATCGCTAACCTTCCACCATAATAGGTGAGAAATGGAAGACCGTTCGAACCACAGTGAGTCCACTGTTCACCACTTCTAAGCTCAGGCTGATGACCGATGTCATTGTTACTCACGCTGAGGAATACGCCCAAGACTTGCTGGCCGAGTGCAAGCGGAATGGAAATGGGCGGATTAAATACGACTGTAAAAAGTGTGATTTAATTGTGCAAGATCGTTTTCAAGAAAGCCTAAATTTCCGGTAAAAATTACCGGCATTGATACAGTATCTTTTTTATTAGGCGGCTGTCTGGTTGGCTTATTGACATGTTTGCTCAGAGCATTCTTGGAGTCACTTTAAACAATGCCAAGGATCCTGATAATGAGTTCGCCGTTGCCTTTCGGACTATGATTGGAGAAAACATCGAATACAACTGGTTGTACACGTTATCTAGTGCGTTGATTATATGTATGATCATTTAGTAGGTAGCACACGAGCTAGCACTGGAAACATCGTGTATTAATTATTATTTTTGATTGTTGCTATAACCATAGTGACTTTCCCGTTCCTGACGAAGCTGGCTCCCACCTTTGATGACCAGCCCACGAAGCTAATCAGCTCAACTTTCAAGCATATCCTTGAAAGTCGGAGGTCAAGTGGGGTCAAGAATAAAAAGGACTTTGTAGATTTTCTGAACAGCATTTGGGAACAGCAGGGCTCAGCAGAATTCAAGAAGTTAGGCATCACTGAAGACACGGTCATTGCTCAAGCTATCAACTTCTTCCTGGGTGGCTATGAAACGTCTTCCACGACGTTGAGTCACTTGTTCTACTATTTAGCCAAAAATCCTGAAATCCAGGATTTGCTCTACGAAGAAATTTCGTCGCGGTTCCCTGACTCGAGCGTAGTAATTGACCATGAAACCATTAAAGAGGAAAACACGCCATATTTGACAGCCTGTCTTAATGAAAGTCTTCGCCTGGCTCCACCACTCTTCCGACCTGAAAGAATTTGCACCAAAGATTGGGAACACAATGGAATTAAAATTAAAAAGGGAACCCAAGTCTTCATTGCCACTTGGGCTGAATCTCGTAATCCTGAGTACTTTCCAGATCCAGAGCAATTCCAACCAGAAAGATTTCTTCCGGAAAATAAAGCCAAGATTCCGCCATATGCAACTTCCGTGTTTGGACATGGACCCAGAAATTGCATTGGAATGAGATTCGCCTATGAATCCATCAAAGTTTTTCTTATTCATCTCATTCGGAACTTCAGGGTTGAACTTCGAAAGGATACTGTTTTGAAGTATAAAAAAGGTTCAACGCTCCTGGTCGTATTTGATCCGTTGTATCTGGATCTTGTCAAGCGATAATTGGTGAAACCTATCATTTAAGATATCAAAAATTATCCAAATATTAAATAAAAAACTACCCTTCATAAATGAACATGGGCTTGAATGAATGATTGATAAGTATTGGGTACAATGTCAATGACTTTTAAGGCTTCTAAGAAAAAACATAAATAAAATAAATGCCTATTCTTACGTTACACGCTGATTGCCATTCAAATTTCATCAATAATTATTGTGGTGCCTGTACAAATGAAAACACCAGACAGCGTTATCAGTTATCAAAGTAAAAAATTTAAGGATCCATGTAGAAGGTCGTTGAATGCCAGATCTGGCTTCCATTTCAGTTTACGGTTTACTTACACTGCTCAGCAAAATAGTTAAAGTATTTTTTTTTCATTAGGATTCCGAGTACGTCTAGGCTTATACGGGTTGCACGACAACTCGTAGCAGCCAATAACTCATAGTCCCAATTTTTCGTCCGCCACGAATTGTATTTAGCTTGTAGCCTGTTATACCTCACCACCGGTCGCCATTCGCCATCACCGCTATGAGCTTGGTTCGCCATGACCATGAGTGGTCGCCACTATGGGTTGTCGCCGCTGTCGCTACTATGAATAGAGTTGTCACCCTATGAGCTCGGCAGCTACCACTAGTTGATGGTTTTCGTTGCTTACGAGTGATTTGTCTTCTCGAGGAAGAATTTTCCGCGAACTACTTCTTTGAGCAGAAGCAGAGGAAAAGAAGCGTCTTGACTTTGTACCTATGAATCTACGTGCGTGAGCTTGTGTGTGACTAATCAGTAGTAGTAGCAGGGAGCATTTTGACTTCCTTTAAAGTGATCCTATTTGACAGTTTTATCGGAAGCTGAAGCAAGTTGGAGCGAGCGAAACGAAATTCAGTTCGAAAAAACGTCACATATCCATTCCATTTTCGTCCAACAGCATTCTCTATTCGCCATTCATCTCTCAGTCATCGTTCGGACCAGTCGTCAAATTTTTGCAAGACGAATTTTAACAAAGAAATAAATTTTCAATACAATAGTTCGAGATCCAGACTCGTCAGTAGATAGTCGTCGTCAGCCGTCTAAAGAAAATCAAATCTAGAAGCCATGGCCGAAGGAGGAAAGGACGCACGTAACCTTTACCATTATACTAGCGGGGATAATGCCAGGGTGATCCGCGAAACCGGGTACATCCGCCAGTCAACGGGAGCTGCAGGTGAGACATATACGAAATTGTCCGAATCAAAAAATGGAGTAAATCCGTAGTTGCTGTCGCGAAATTTTATAGAAGTTGAGGTTCGGTTGAAAGATTTTAAATGTTAAAAAAGTTTACCGAGAATTTAAAAAAAAAGTGATGTCCGACGACGCGTTACGAAACGAACCACGACCGGAAGCATACATAATCTAATCACATAAACCACGAGCTGTCGATCTAATACATAGATTAAAAGTCTACGGATGAAATATATTTTTCCATAATTTTTTAATTTTTGTTTTGGTGTCAAAATTAATCGCAGTGCCACACTAAATTGAAAATTGAATACATAATTCTATTGTTTCCAGGTGACGCTGCTTTCGGTAATGGAGTTTACTTAACTGCTATCCCGCCGCACAGTGGAGATAGGCGGATTTTGTCGAACAACTACGATGGCATGGCGAATCCGGCTGTTTTTGGCCAAAGGACTGAAGCTTATGTCAAGGTCCCTGCAGCAGCAGTTCCAGGAGCTGTGAAGGTGTCGGGGTCAGCTGCATCTGCTCGGGACATTTACTTGGTTCCTAATCAAGACCTTGTGTTGCCTTCTGGGACCAAGTTTGGAGAGCGTAAAAATCACGGAAAGTGAACTTACTACGGTCTTCCAGTAGCATGCTGTCTCTCTGTTCAATTCAGTGCCAAAGCCCAAACAATTAATTGCATTCTTTTTGCAATTCCATTAGATTTAGTAATTTTTATTGGTGGTACGTTCTCTTCTATTTTCAATTTAATCTACTGCAATAAAAAGTAAACGAACATCAAAAATACATTTCCGCCAACGATTCCTAACCCTCACTACTCGCGCAAATGACAATTAATGCTAAGCAGTTGATCTCACGTATCGTAGACTTATTCAATCTTCATAATTACTACGCCCAAGAACACGCAACAGGTGGTCGTATTTTTGCATATGTATCTAGTAATTAAAAGGTAACACTACATTGAATTTGTAGCGAGGAAACAACGTTGATAAGTATAAATAAAAACATAAGAATAAGCAGGCTATTCTTTAGTATGCTATCGTTAGTGATCATGCATCATGCCTGTAATCGGGATCGGGAATCTATTGCTATCATTTGAGTTTGAGATCGGAAATAACTTGGTATCGGTTCTGATTCTGATAAGAAAAATAGGCAAATCCAGGATTTCAATCGATAAAATGGGCCTAGAAGTTCTGTAGGAAGCAGAGGAATACGAATTGTTGATTAAATCGGTCCAACGTCAAGTCATAAAAATGAGCTAGAATTCAAATTTTGTACAACAGCGTGTCAAGTCAACGACTTCTGCGAGTTTAAAGAAAAACAATTTATGAATAAAAAAAGTCAATGCATACGCTAGGTATTAATATGCGAATTTCATAAATATTTATTGCCGCTAGGTACACAAAAACACAAGTTATGTAGTAGCGTTTTACCAAAATTAGAAAAAAGTAAATTAACACTGAGGTTGAACGGTCAATGGTCATTGCTCTTGGTTCAAATTCACAAAACTCAGAATTTCATTTTTAATTTGCATTAAAAACAAGCTTTTCTTTTTTTATCAACGATTTTCAATTTTTAATACAAATATCGACCTCCATTATGTAGCACAGGCTTATACATACGTGTGGCTGGGGCAGTTGGAAAGTAATTCCAATTTTTACTTGAGGGTTTCTTTCTTATGTCCAGCTGAATTAGTTATTCATGACCAGTACCTACCTACAGAAATCAATAGTTTAGAGAAACAAACACGAAGAGCGGATGCATCCCTTTGTGGCATGACATGTATGTCTCAAATTAAAACAAAACACTTTGGAAGATAGTAGGTAAGCCTAAGAAAGTTTGGCTAAAAAAGACAGTACTTGGATTGGATTGGATCGGCATAACACGTCAATTTGGATTTAGATTCCGTTAGCTGCATGTGTTCTGCTTACTGAAACTAAAATAATTTTAAAGACGCATTTTTAAGTCGATCAAGCAATATACCTAGCTGTTAAAGTTTGCTGCGGCTATACCAGTTCCAATCCTGGGTGTAAAACCCCCGATTTCGCTCTGAATCAATTTCCGATCCATTTAATTGTCCAGAACGGTTGTTATACCCAAAACCGCCTGGTCATGGCTATGATCGCTATATTGCTGATGATAATCCTTGCAGCCATGTTCATTGGCATTATTCCGGGAATTCATGGTCAGTATTTATTTATTGCGAATTCGATATCAAATTACATTGTCTTGTAAGCGTTCGGTTTGTTTTTATTCAGGCAAAAGTTGCCCTGGCTATTGTACCAGCGATTTGGCTAGCTGTAAAGCTCAACACGGAAAAATCATCGGATACTGTACCAATGAGAAAGCCTGTTGCGATCGTAAGAACTTACCGATATCCATTCTGAATTTTGTACTTTCCGAAGCTTAATTTTTTAATCTGTGCATGTTATTGCTTTCAATTAGCCATTGCCGGTGCTACTGGAAGTTGCGGAAGTCATTTCATGAAAAATATGACCACGACCTATTTCAAGTCGCCTAACTACCCAGGCAAATCTTCAGGTGATATGAACTGTGAATTCAAAGTAGATCTGGATGAGGAGAAAGTCATCGGAATCCGGTAAGCTAATTTTTAAAGTTGGTTATGGCTAAAGTCTATATAGCCTAAAGTATGTTCGCATTTGGCGTCCTACACTAATGTTTAGTAAATTTCATCCCGAAAACCAAACAAACACCCGCATTTCAAAATGTTCGTATTTTAATTTTATTTGCTTTCACGTAATTTACCTAATACTGTTTCAGAGTTAAGAAAGTACAATCATGGTATTGGGTGTATTATTTACCCTCTAACATAAATATACAGTTTCATAAATTATTATTCAAACTAGACGGAATATGAGATTACAGTTTAAGGCAAAGCACGAAGGCTGTCATTCCAGTTGCGACTTGCGACAGTTGAGTCGAGCAATTATAGCAGTTAGATTTCAGAATGTTCTCGTACAATGAATTGTCAATCAATTTAAATTGCTTAGAAATCTTAAGAAATTAGAGATTCAGCGTTATGATACAAATAGATTCGGAATTTTATATATTTATCTAGACATTAGACTCTGCCCTCATCAAAACTAACTTTTCCACTTTTGAGAGCAGCGACAGTTGGTTCAGGCTGACGAATCTGAGCAATTTTGGCATATCTCGCTTCTTCTTGCACCACGTGCTCAATTCCAAAAGAACTAATGACAACATTTATTGCAGAGATGAGGAAAATCTTGATTGTGACCACATTGTTCAAAATGTCGGCCATGGTTTGATTCTTGGGTTTATTCATATTTAAAGAGCCAAGGACGAGCATACACACTCCTACTGTTACCTGGAGAATAAGTGGGTTACAATTATCAGTTATACAGACTAACATCACGAGTATCTGTTACAGTGCTTCAGTTCCTTAAGCATATAAATATAGACAGTTCGATCTATCTCCGAGAGTATTTCACTAGACATTTGACATGTTAGGCTGGTTGATTAATTACAGCTATTGTACAAAATAATGACGCCTAGCGCCTGACTCTGGGCTTGGCTCTAGGGGAGCTTAGAATACCATGCAAAATCTCATGCGTATTTATTTGTATTTAACTGCCAATGACAGGCGGAGTATTTGCACTAGGGTCAAACGCAGAAATCAGAATATTAATTCCAGTAATTCCAAAACTGAGAACGAGTTGTAAATAATTGAAGAAGTGGGCCGACCAATTATTTGATTCCAAGATGTAGGCGACAGTCTCGCATTGCATTGACTGAAAGTGCCACCACGCCTGAGACAACCTACAGGACAGAAGCCCAAGTTAAAAACAAATATAAACTCGAATTAATATTCTGAAATTCTGAGGAAATTTAGAATTAAACTGCAGTATTCATGCGGTTGCCCTGGGATGGTCATAAATACGTTATTATTGTAAGGGTTACTGGCTCTCTAAAACTAACAATACATGGTAATAACACCTTGCAAACAAACGGCACGTCCTCCTAAAAGGTCCTTGTAGCCGGCAAGTATTTATAGCTACGCTTAGATACCTACGTGACAATAGAGCAATGAAACCAATAGCGGAGAAAGTATCGACGTTTATCTCGAGCTCACTTTCTCCGCCTCATTTCTCATGCATAAATTATTTTTCTTTTCGTTATGCTCCTTGCTACTGTATGTTATATCAATACTGGGAACGCTTCAATATTTCTCTGGTAAACATGTTTATAAGGACCAATAGTAGTTATGGATTGTGCTACTAAAGTAGTGCATTACAGATTAGTGACCCTAGCATAATACTTATATCAGATTAGAAACCGGAAACGACTTGAGTCGGTTTAGTGAACTCTGCACTCCGCACCGCACACGCGAAATGCCCATTTAGCTTCCAGGTGTGAAACTTTTTGCATTATTTCACGTCGCCCGCAAATGTTAATAGTAAATACTGTGCAAATGGCATAGGTCCTACTCCTATGTATTTCACTCATAAATCAGCTTTTCATGTTGTAAGATTTTTGCACCTTAATAGGCAGATACTGGATGTGTAATGGATAATGGATAAGTTTAAAAAATAACGCACTCCTGAGTAAATATTTGCGATTTTCTCATGGATGGATTTAGGAATAATACTAGACTCCAGGCTAATTAAGAAGGCTCACCTGTAATACAATAGAGATGGAAATAAGTGTGAGCATGAGAGTGTAGAACGGATGCTTGCCCCCTGTCATGAGAACGTATTTTAGCTGCGATGCATTGGCTGTGAGCAGGGCAATGTCCAGCATTCCTTGGGCAATTGTTTTCTTCGTAGCATAGCGATTCACGTTGATTCCCTTGCCCTGAACATCATAAAATATTTAGCGAAAAAGTATACTCACTGTTCAAATCAAAATAAACGCTACCCAATTGGTGACTCACCTGCTGGCCAGGGGTTTGGACGTATGGCTCGACTTCTGTCATGGCTGCGACTTCACCGCCTTTGCCTGCGGCGGTATACTTCACTGAACCCGGGCTGGACGCTTTAGCTGACACTTAGAATTAGAAACAATTCATTTATCTTATTGCTCCAAAGTTCGAAATAACAAGGCAAGCCAGGATTATACGTTAGAAATTAGAAGCAAAAAGCTGATTTCTTTGTATTAAATCGCAGAATAACGACGTAAGCTGAGGTTAGTGGTTCACTTGGTTAGTAAGTAGCTGACTCACTGGTAAAGTGTATGGCGTCAAGGGCTTATGATTTCCTCAGGAAACTTGCAAAAAGCTTCTGACGACCTTCTGAGACAATTGGAAGGCTTTGAGACTCGACTCAAAATGCCGTGACAAGGAGATATCGGCTATGTGGTAGGAAGTATACGGATCGATGGATTCACACAGCGTTTGCTCAACTTCTGCCTCGTTATTTCATTACGTGTAAGGTATACGGACAGATATATAGGACCAGATGTAAGCAAATGTTTATTTCTGAACTATGGGCTCACTTCCGTCGATCTGCTTTGAAGTCTACAGTGCTTTTACTGAAATTTTCGGAGACAAGAAGCGTAGCGGGAAGTGAGCTTGGAAACGCTTGGCTTGATACTGAACATCAACGCCACTGAAAGGGAAACCAAATTTGGTGGAGCCAGATGAGTAGATATCTACCCCCGAGGTTTCTGGCCAATGTTAACAAAAAACTTTGGATATGACATAATGCTTTACTCTAAGCCTGATATACTGCTGGTTAAATGTTATTGCCTATGTAGAAAGAACGAACTAATAAAAAACAATCACATTACATTGCATTACATATTACATCTTGCATGTCTATAAACTGCCCGACACTGAATTAGCTTTAACTCAATTTTGGGGAGACACAACCGTTCCAATGTGTAACGTGTCAGTCAAAAGTCAAATCTGGTGGAGGCGTATGTAATACGAACTCGGCATAGAATTATGATCGGATTTAATGCGTAGGCACGATTGAGATATTATAAGATACTTAACGCCGGATGTGTGATGTGTGATGCTGTGCAAATTTTATTTCAATTACCGATTAGCTTGGCCATGCATTTGTTGTCAATCTGAAACGGCAATATTTTGTTCCTAATATTTTTGCTTTGCAGCTGATTGCATGGTTGATTCATCTGACGCTATATTTTAAGCCACAAATGCTTACGCTGACCCAGCTTTTATAAGTAGCGGATATTAGGACCTGGATCAGCAAAAACGCGAAGAAGCTTATAATTCTTAACGGCTAAATCAGAATGACGCATCACTAAATCTTCCATTTAAATATGTTTACTGCGAAGAAAATGAAATACTAAATTGTTGATTTACTTTAACCATAATTTTCACATCTTTTTCTGAATGCAGAATTGAATTTCTGAAGTTCGAGACGGATGGGCTAAGATATGGTCATGGAAGACAGTGTGATTCGGACATGTTTTTCATCAAAGGATTTGGAAATTGGGCTCCACCGGCGCGATGCGGTGCTCTGACTGGATATTCCAGTTAAGCTCAAAATTCTGTGTTTTGTACACAATACATTTCTTCAAAAGTCAAAATTTTTAAATTAAATTTGTTTCAATTTTTGAAGCATTTATCGACCGTCGAGACACCCAAGTCAAAGAAATGAAAACACTGACTCTTCTAACGCTCATGTCGAGTCCCTCCTACATTTGGCACATCAAAATAACTCAAGTCTCGCAAAAGAGTACTAAGGACTCTGGTAACAGCATTTGTATTTAAGATTCTTTGTCCACAATATTGCAAAAAGCAATTTGATCAGCTTTGTATTTAAAACTTTGGTTTAGGTTCTGGCACTGGAAAAGCATCTCGCTCCGTTAATCAAGGCAACGATGATCAAACAGACGATAGCTACACTTCTGATGCCTACGGTCCCGTAAATCTGAATCTGACGATGGAAATGTTCGAAGATGACTTCGATGCCGACGATGAAACCATCCAGCATCCGGAGCCCAACCCTGCGGATCAGCCCCAAGGAATTGCATTTGCTGAGTCGGATCATCAGCAAGTTGAAATTTGCATTTAGCTTACAATATCGTAATTTATTTAAATTAAAATTTCTTATTCCCAGTGTGCTGGACTTCGAGATGCCGCTTATCGTTAACGGTGAAGACACGGCAATTGGAGATGTTCCTTGGCAAGCTAGTCTTCGAATGTTCTACGACCCCAGTAAATACGACATCGAAGCAATTCAAAAAGTTATTGGTGAAAATTGCAGCATTACGGAAGGGGCGCATTTCTGTGGCGGATCCATTATAAGTCAGTGAAATTTCATATATTAAACTCAATGCTTCGACAATGTGTTAAATTTTTAATCGGCTTCAATACACAGGTGATCAGTACATCTTGACTGCAGCCCACTGCTTTTTTGGAACGTAAGCTATCGGGAATAATCAAATTCGCTTAACTTTTAGAACTGAGGAATGACTACTATTGTTTTGTTTTTTATTGCAGTTCGAAGACCCACGGAATGACGGATTTGTCAATGACAAGAGTAATTCTTGGTGACACAAATCGCTGTCAAGAAAATTATACCCAAGAAGACGCTGGCGTGAATGCCACGAAATACGAGATTGAGACGGTCACTTTTCACTACGCCTACGATGACCACCTCTTCGACAGCGACATCGCCCTGATCAAATTGAAGGAAAAAATAAAGTTCAATGGAAACGTTCAAATCATTCAACTAGCTGAGAAGGGTAAGATGTGACCAATTTTTGCTCTAAAAGCAAATATAATCTACTTCGACGCGTGTTATCACAGATGATGACTTTACCGGTGAACGAGCACTTGTGAGCGGTTGGGGAATGGATACCATTGAAGATCCGCAGAGTGACTTACCGGAAGTCCTGCAGTCCAGCAACGAATTCATAGTTCAAAATCAGACCTACTGCCGTAAAATGCTGCGTGGAAGCTTCGGAGTGCCTACTACTGGAAGTATAATTCACATGAAGTACGCCCATATTTACGCTGGGGTATTCTGTACTGCCAGTAAAAATGCTAGTGCTGTGGAGGTGTTCACGGGACAGGTAATCCGTAATAGGGTATTTGTTAATGAATCAGATCTTAAAAATTATGTTGGTGCTTACAGGGCGATTCTGGAGGACCACTGGTCGTTCTCCGGAATGGTACAGAAAAGGTCCAAGCTGGGATCGTAAGCTACGCCCTGACCAACAGATACTCAGCGTCGAAGAAAAGCTTTAATCTGGACTATTTCCAGTCAGTTGCATTGTACAGACCATGGATTGATTTGGCTCAAGCCTGCACAAAGTAATTGTCCAGAGATGCTAGCGTCTCATCTCTCATCGATACATTTACGGACACAACATTTACGTATTACACGACAAATACGCCTAAAATTTGCACATTTGCATACTATGTAGGCAAAGCAAGGTACGCTTTAAATGAGCTTGATCCCGATAGTGCTTTATAATGATATCTCTGACACTGATCTCTAAACTGCAATAATTTCGAATTTATTCCTAATTAGAATTATTTGTAGAACAGCACAACTTTCAACTTGGATCTACTAGACAGTTCTAAGATCATTTCTAAGCTATTACTGTTTAATGACCTAATAAAACGACATTACCACCAAATAATACAAAGTGTTAGCTTAGCCTGCAGGTTGTACATAAGATGGAAGACGCCGTTTGTGAATTACGAGTAGGTATTACGTATTAAAAATATTTTATTGCGTTACACAGCACAGCTTCAGTTGACTTAATTAATCTATAAATAAACCCATTATTGCGACTGCTGACTAATTGCAGGTTCCAGTCTAAATGGTTTAAATGCTTTAGAATTAGGTTACTAATAACTATGAATTAAGAAAATTAAATAAGGGTCGAATCGAACGCTGACCTTCCTTAGGTCATTTTGACTCCAAGAGCCTGCCGTACTTTTTCATAGACGATGTATGAAATACTGACGGCGGGTGCCACTTTCAGAAAATTAGGAACAATTCCTCGGTACAAGCCCAGCACACCTTCTTTCTGCAGAATAGTTCTGAACATGACACTCATTCCTTGATTCGACACGGTGTAAGATGCCTGAAGCTGTGTTCGAACCAGGGCTAAGGGGTACGAAGCCACTTGGCCGCAAGTGGATGAAATTGTGCCACAAGCGAGCAGTAGAAGCACCGGTGGATTATCAGTGGGTTCCCTTCTCAAATAAGCTCTTTTCAAACTTTCATAAATTGCCAAGTCGATTCCAGCGTAGGGCAGGATTCCGATTAAGTTTGGAATATAGCCCTTGTAAAATGCTTTGACTCCCTCTTTCTGAAACATTTTGAGTCCCAAGTCCAGCACGTTCTTAAATTCGCCTGAAAATGAAATTTTTCAATATGAACTTCGCAGCTATCTTCAAGTGATAAACCGCTATCACAAGCCCTTACCCGTTTTCCTAAGGGCGAGCCTCGTTTTCAGAACTTCTAGTGGGTAGATCGCCGTTTGACTAATGGCTCCTGCCAGTGATCCCGCTATGAATCTCTCCTCTATTCTGATATCACGTCCAGGGTTATTTCCTCGAATTAAAGTTTTGAGCTGTTCGTAAGCCATGAACTTCATGGCTGACTCGGGAGCGATTTTAATTACATTGATTCCGTTTCCTCTCCACATTGACAGAACGCCGCCTTCCTTGATCATCGCTCGGACGCATCCTATTATGCCGTTCGAAGTTGCCGGATTGTTCTTCCCGTGTACCTGGGATACAATTATGCAGCATATGAAGTTATTAATGAAATTTAAATTTAACAAATTTTGAAGCCGGTTGCCGGTTCTAAACCAACCTGCAGGAAAACTTTAATTCGATCGAGCGGAGCTGTTGCAGTTCGAGACACGCATCCCGCCAGTCCACCAGAAACAAGATGACGCCACCACATTCCAGTCTTGATTTCTTGCGGAGTGAAGTCCACCGGTACAGTAGCGTTCTCACCGATGTCCAAATACTGCCAATTACGAAATCAATAGATAAACATGGCCTAGTATAGTATGCAAAGCCTTAAAAACGAAATGTGACTAACCGTGGACTTTCTCCAGTAATTGAACACGTCACCCAGCTCTGATCCAGGACTTAACAGCAGGAAACCTCGCCATTCTTCCCAGCTGATATCGTTGCTCCCATCATCGTCCATTCTAAAATGACAAATTTGTTTTAATCTCCGGAACATCATCTCCATCAGTCCTATCCAAGCAATTTAGTGTTACCTTTTGATCATACTTGTAGCTTCATCGAGCGACAGAACTATTCCAAGCTTTCCTGATGCTTCAATCAACTCATGAACGTCCAGCGTTCCATCGTTGTTTCGATCAACTTCCTTAAATACTTGCCTTAGCTTCTGTTCATGAGTTTTAAGGTGCTGCACGAATTCATCGATGTCAACATCTCCTGAATTGTCCACATCTGTTCTGCTCATAAAGGCCTGAAATCATGGTAAAACGAAATTTAAGATACCGATATATTTTTACAATCGATGGTTTGCACCTAGGCGTCAATATCACAGGAGTTACTTGCTCACCTTTGCCAATTCAATAGCACCTGAAGCTTGTCCACGACTCTGCAAAGCTTCCACAATTTCTTCCAAATTAATTCGTCCATCTCCATTTAAATCCAACTTACGGAAGAGGTCCGTAAGTCGCTGGGTGTCCATTTCTTCTTCATCAATAAATTCTGACATGCCGAGGATTTATGAGGTGAGCTGAGCTCACCATAGTACTCCCTGTAATAAAAACCCCGAGGTGTCTGCCTGTGTCCCGCGTACCGCAATCTAAACCGCACTATTGATTTTCGTAGCCTGATAACGCCTATGCTAGACTTTTGCTGGAGTAGAAATCTAAACACGTCAGAATTCTAAAGTATGTACTCCAAAATAACGCAGGCAGCTATTTGTACGGTGTCGGCAAGCTACAGGTAATTTGCCTGACGGCTGACTTTGTCAATGATTAGCAGATGAATATTTTCCAGGAAATTAACCTGACTCGTTTTTGGCTATGGATATTTTCCAATGCGTAAGACTTCTAGAATCTAAAATGTGTGTGCAAATTGAAGGCGTTAGAAAAGGCACACTGCTGGGAGGGACCTAGGGCTGGGTCTCGTGCTCTTCCAGAGAATAAACACCGTAGTTTTTGCGCATTTCTGTAGCCGCTATACCCAAAGTAAAATTTATAGTTTGGTTCATGTGCAAAGCCTGCTGGCGTGAAGGCTGTTGCTGCGGCTTTAAAGGAGAAAAATTATACGAGGTTTGGGTAGTTGAATCCGAATCTCTATAGTTGCATGCAAGGTAACTGACGAATATAATTTTGCAGGCCTTAATGAGTAAGTAGTAAAACCCCCGCTCTGAGCCAAGCTTTGCAAAATATTATTTTTGATGGCCCAAGGTTATCTACTAGCCAGCCATCAACCAGAAATACCCGGATATACTCTATTATGTACATGCTATACTTTACATGCAGTTAATTTTGAACTACGCTTTGGACAAAGGTCGGCAATCAGGCTCTGTATAAAAATATCTACTACCTGAATCAATGTAAATAAATACGTTTATTTAGCCGTAGATTTTGGTTTATGTATGTATGTGAGTGTTATGCATTTCGTCTTGAGCCGGAAGGCGTTGGCGTTAACTAGTGGGAATTGGGAATGGTATTGGTAATACCTACCAAGTCCAGTTTCAACTTATGCGATTTGACCTGATGTTAACCTTTTCAATTTATAAGGAAGGATTATGAATTTATTTCCATTCCACTTTGCGAGTTGTGAAAAAACCGGTATGAACTAGGCTTTATTTTTGTTCCACAGCAGCAACGAATTTACGACAATAGCATTGATTATGCATTGCTAATCGCTACTTGGGAAGCTGTGCTTGGTAAACAGGTGTGCTCTGAATTAAATCTTCATCATTATAAATTATAACGATAATAAATGCATTCAATAAAAGCAGAGTACCTACGTCATTAATTTCCATTGGTTCCGTCGATTTAATTTCTACGTAGATAATTTACGCCTTAGCTTCAAGGTGTGTTATGCGTACCTAATGTACAAATTTAGTATTGTTGCGAAATTTGGAATCAAAAATACAATATGGTTACGATAATTTGTTTTTCGAATTAATGGTGATTAGATTAATGATTAACGAAAAGGACGCCATGTCAATAAGCAGCAGCCAAGCCCCCGCTCAATAGCGATGGGCGGGTGTTTGCTACGTTTGAACGAAACTCTCTTTAAGACTTTAAGACTTCCTTTGGTCATTCTTCACTTGGGGTCATTTGTCATCGGGATTGAATTGATTAACGAACTAGTAAGACATTATTTTGGCTGATTTCATCATCAATAACATTCGAATCAAGTTGGCATTTATGGGAGTAATTCTGACAAGTAACGAGGAGTAATTAAATAGGTAAGATTACAAAAATTGGAAATTTATTGCAAAGTTCTTTAAGGGCCTCATATATATGTAGCAATGCATAGAAGCCTTGCAAGTAAATTGTAAGCGTTTTTGGTAGGGTCAAGGTCAAGGGTTAATAAAATTATATTCTGAACATTACACATTTGTTTCAATTCCTCTTAGCTAGGGGAATCCGACATCTTGACAGTTGACAGTATGGCGGAACAAGAGCTAAGTCCGGAAACTGAGCCAAGCATGGAGTGCTTCCAGAACTTTACCGCACCCGAAGTTTTTGTCCAAGGCCTGGCTGGAATGGTCAATCAACAGGATGTTGATGCAGTTATACAGTCTCAGAAATACATGTAAAGTCCAAGTTCAATTATTGCTTGCTGCTTGCACTGTTTTACCAAGTACCAGTGGTGTGGTATACTTAGCTAAATACTTTAATTGTGATTCAATTGATCTAGGATGACACGATTCGAGAAAACAAACGAGATGCTTGTCAACTGTAATGCGTTATCCGGTACGAGATTCCAGAATTC
>VNWX01000999.1:0-17129 GCA_009869905.1 Ceratophysella communis
GCTATGAGTTGGGCGCTATGAGTTGTCGCGCTATGAGTTGGGCCGCTACGAGTTGTCGTAGATTCATTATTCACTGTTAATATAATGAAATATGCGAATTTCAAACCCAGAAGTATTTTATTGGTTACATATTGTTAGGCACGTGTAATAAATTTGAAGGTCATTTTCTTCGTCAACATGTTTTCCTCGAGCTCTGCACTTTTTAATTATTACAACGGGAAATACCGTCTATGTATGTCCCAGCCGTTGCTTTTATTGGCCAGCATCAGCTCTTGAGATCTTTCCTTTCAAAATTAAATACGGAAAATGCCGAATAATCATAACTTTTATTGCTCTTGTATCATTGTATGTATTTATTCTTGGGCTGCCCTGAAAACGTTAGTTAACTAGTGTTTAATGAAAACATTAAGCCTTATTTCATGCTTGCTATGCACGCCGATTGTAAAACGAGGATTATTAAAAGCATTTATCCATCAAGTCTGCTTTGTTTGTTAGGACGTATGTACTGTACATAGATGCTTAAGTTGAGCTAAATTAAATAATTTCCAAATTATTTATTCTGGTTTTATTTAAGTAGCATGAAACGTTAACGTTGCACTCGCCTTAGAACGCACAGGAACGCTTAACGCTAACGCCAGTTGAAATACAAACTACGCTTGCTTTCTAAATGCCCTCGACCATTTTAAAAAGCGCTGAGCTTGTTAAATGTAGCCCTTATTGAAGTCATCGATTACATAAATCTGATTACATAAATTTGATTGTATCGTATCAGTTTCCTTATATTCCATTTTCAACTTTTGGCATAGAATCTTAAAAAATCTCGATGGTTAGATAAAAAAATCATATTAATATTCACAATTTAAGGTGCTTGCTTAAGGATGTCGACATACGCGGATATGCAACGACCCGGACCTGTGCAGAAAAGTTGCGCCAAAAAATTAATTACTCATTGTTCTTAGAAGCTCGGAAATGTACTCTAAGACTGCCCGGGTTTGTGGCTGAAGCAAGCTTGAGGATGCATGCATTAGAGCCTTAACAAACAATTACCGAACAGATACAGATAGACGAATACCACACCAGTTCATTTTATCAAAAAAGGCTGACAAGAAATTTCGAATTAATGGGTACTGATACAGAAAGCGACCCGAAGATCGCATCCATTCAAACCGTGTACCAAAGTAATGTCCATCTTGAATGAGGTTAGGAGAAACGCTTAAGCGTTCCCCAAGCCGTACTTCATCAATATCATATAATTTAAATTTGAACAAAATTCTAGGCAGGACTTGGTCAAATGTAATGGCGTGTGTATTACAATATGCAATTATGTAATTGCTGATGTTCTTGAAATAAAAGTCGAGTCATTTAAAATCGAATGCACAGTCGAATCATGGTAAATCGTGGTAACTACGTACTAGAATCCTTATAAATATTGAATCTCATCATGTTAAGCACATTCCAAGCTCTGAAAGCGCTTCATGAATTGGTAAATACCGAAACATCGATATAGGAGCTAGTACATAAACTAAGCTGAGCCGACGAATGCTTAAACCATACATCATGTCGTGAATACCACCGGTCATTTCTTTGCGTCGGGCCAGCTGAAACAATGCTTGGGCTAAACGGTACAAAAATTGCCTGCTTGAAGCCGGTATAGAATCTAGTATTTAGAAATTGGAAACGCCGTGAAGCGGTACAGCAGTAATTTTGTCAAGCACCGAGCAGCATAGCAGATTCAAGAGTTGGTCTACTCTTCTTATCAATATGAAAATTCTTATTCTCGATGCCCGGGTTTCGACTTTTACCCAATACGTCCTCAGTCTTACTTCAACCCCACTAGCACGGGAAATCGTCAGGTTAGTCAACGTGGACCAATCAGAGTATGACACCTCTGGTGGGGTGATGCGTTGCTGCTTTCGGATTCGTCTAAAATGACATCAGAGCTAAGTCCGGTCCCTAAGGAGGCCGGACATCCTGCTACAAAAGAGAGCTTCTCCGCCATTTCCTCCGCACATCGCGTCGAAAAGTTGAACAGTCAAGGTGTCAGTTTGTCCTACAGCTGCTGAGGCTGTGGTCCACCCGACCTGTCTTGAAAGCTGCTCTCCCTCTGGTGATCGACGACTGGCTTCTCCGGACCAGACTAGGCGACGCCATGTTTCTTTCTGCCAACCTGCATGTTATCTCCACTCCTCGTGGTATCGATGGGGAAGGTTAGCCTAAATTTTAAATGTATTATCTCGCTAAATGAAAAGCTGTTGATCATTCTCGGTCTGGTGACCAGCAATCAGCACTGCACTGCCTTAACATGGGCAACGATTCAGATTTAAATTATTTTCGATATTTCTTTCCTACTGAAGTACTTCCGAAGATTATATGATCATGCGCTAGAAAAAAAAAAGATGATAAAAAAATTAAAGTTGCATTATTTTCTCACAGATTTGTTGAGCATTCGTGCCTGCACATCTATACCACCCACCGATGATGTCAACATACTGAAGCTGATATGTCGAGGGCTGACTTAAGAAGTACATCCCTGTTTGTCGGCGATGCGCACCGAGCAAGGATTTCAGTAAGATGGGGGTAGCCGGTGGCCGTTGGTAAACAAACTTCCTTATCGCCTCCTCCGATGGAAAGAATCCCTGGTAGAAAATTTGTAAGTTCTTCAAGCTCATGTTGTCTTTTGCCACCAATATTTCCTGGTTGTCTGATACTGGTAATTTCAGTTTTATTTCATTTCGTTACGTCTTACCGTTAAACTCACTGAAGCTGCGAAATACTTCCACACGTTAGGACACGCCATCTTCATCGTAACGTATACTTTGAGAAACCGTATGTTCATAGTCACTGCAAAGCAATAAACAATATTTCATGATTCAAGGCATAAAATTGGGTAAAGACTTTTAAACGCCTAAAATTCAGAGCAGGTAGTTGTATGATCTGCGAGATGTTTCATTATAACGTTGCAAATTGCTATCTGTATTGGTAATGCAACGCACGAGGAACTATTAGCCAAATGTGTCCATTTTTGATTAACAATGTACTGTTCTAATGAAAATCATAGAAATCTGAAAATCATAAATTTCATCAGGCTATCAGAAGCCAATTATCAGACTTAGTAACTCACAATTAATATTTCGATTAAATAATAAAGACCGCTTAGGTAAATTCAGACAATCACGTTTTAACTAAACTAACTACACAACTTATGATTTCTTATTTTTCTGAGTCAGGTAATTTCAGCTTTTTTACTTGCAAACTTTTTTTCTTAATAATATGCGGGTTCATAGTCAGCGGTTTTCCACGATGATATACCAGTTGTAGGTACTGTATCTAATTTTGAAGTATGTAATAATCAGGGTGACTATATTAGATCTATCAATCACGTTTGGAATAAGGGTCAACAAGGATACTATGTATTTTACATTTATAAGAATTTATTTAGGTTTTGTTTTCCCTCAATACTTAACGAGTTTTGCTAATCAAAGTGAAGAAATTGCGTAAAATTATTGATTAAAACAAATTCTCCGTTAAAATTATTTCGTAGATCCATATAAGCTAATAAGAATAATTTTTAAATAATGAATGCATATTTAAATACTGAACAATCTGGAAAGCTAAATAGTGTGTGCAATTCTAGCTTTGGAATATAACGCCCATAAAAATGGAGAGCTATCTAATTCCAGTTCTTTTACAAATTAAATTTTGCCTAATAATATTACATTGTGAGATAGGTAGCTTCATGTTTTTTTTTAATTTATCAGCGCGGTAAGTAAATGTTAAAAAACTTTTGCAGGCGCACGCTGTGGTCATTTTTAGACTCGTTTTAATGAAAACGTTGTCTACGTTTTCGTTCCCTATTTCCTACCAACAAGCCTCTTTATTTCACGCGTAACACTCGCCGTTACCAACTGGATTTTATCGTTGCAGTCGCCTTCCCCGTCGCATCAAGAAGCTTGCAAATTTCAAAGGGCTGAATCTTAATACAATCTTCAAGCCAGAGTATTGATAGCCTGACCGAGTTTATTCAAATAGTTATACGCGAAAGTCAGGCACCGGCTCCATTCGTACAACTTTTTCGGTAAACAGTTAGGTGCCAGTAAAAGGTAAAAGTTAAATCTGAAGTAAAGAAGATCTAAATAGGTTCATTTCGGCGCTAACATACATAACCTGTACCTTCATAAAACAAAAATCCGGCCTTAGATAAAAATTATCTGCAGATTTATTATGGCATTTGGCTTTGTAGTTGTATGACCAAATTCGATTATTATTCCTGCTTAATTGAAATATCGTCTTTAATAAATTATTTAGTTAAGTAATCTGAAACAGGTAATTTCAGCGATATTTGTATTTTCTAACAGTTTTACATTGATTAGCCCTAGAAATGTACTTTCCCGAATGAATCGTTCCATTACTTTCGAGCATAGCAATTCTTAGGCAAAATCTATAATTGCATAAGGTTTGCTCGATTCAATTTTTTTCATGGCTTATGTCATATACCTATGGCGATTTTTTTTAAAAAAAACTCGAAATTTCTAAAAATCCTCGAAATGCCAAAAACACATCCTGGGGCTGGTAGTTGTCTGCTCACCTAGCTGTTTCATTATAACAACGAATTTCAACCATGTTCATCTTACCTATTATATAGGAATTTTTCGATTCTGTATATTGCGAGTTTCATCTTCCATCACCTTAAATTATTTTAAAGATTCGTCTGAAATCAGACGGATATACCCATTCGATTTTTTTATTGTGTTTTCGACTGTCTTTCTTTTTTCATGACTCGGTAATTCAGAGTCATATTTTTACTATACAATTTGAGTACACACATTGTTTTTGAAAAAATATAAAATTTTAAAGAATTTGTCCAAATTCAAGCCCTGTATAAGAAAAATTCAATATTCGTAATTTTCAATTCTCTAGTGCTAGCTTAACTTTGTTTATTATTAGAAAATGCAGAATTACTTAGAGTTTGAGAAAAATAGTCCTCCTAAGGTAAATTCAGAGGCTATTTATTGTAGGCATTTGCATGATCCATATTTATTGTACTGCCTAGTTCCATTCAAGAAGGAGCTTGCTGTTTTATAAACGACTCTCCATATAAGGTGGCACAATAGTAAATTATGCAATGTAGTAGTTTAGTTATACTTGGCTAGGTTTTCTGAGTCATGTAACTTCAGCGTTTTTACTTTAAATAACTAAATAAGTTTTGACAAAATATCGTCGTTTGTCTCAGTGATTTGGTGTAATAGTCTGCATAATTCGTCAATTCAAATAATTTCCGTTTAATGAATTCCGGTAATTCGTTGATCTTAGCCACTGGAATTGCTGGTCTATTACCATGTTTTTGAAAGATTCCATAATTGACTCTTAGAAAACAGTTGTTCAGCAAATCCAACTTTTGAGAATAGCTAATACAATTTAGGGTTTGAAGTACTGCAATATGCAATATTAATTAAAGCTGTTGATTCTTTTAGCGCCCGATCTGTTTTTCTTTAAATTAAAAATCTGTACTTTATACGTGGCTAAACGGAAATTGTAATTTCTTTAAACTCCCGTTTAAATACCTTGATTTGTTTTGATTGTTTATTACAGTTGTTAAAACTCATATCAGTGTATAATAACGTGAATTATTGTTAAAAAATTACTTTACTGCCCTACCAGTGCGTTGAATTGCAATTAAATCTAACTGACCGACCTGTAATCGGTTCTTAATTCACGTAGCACCAAAATCCTACTCAGCCTTCCCATTCAACTGATTAATGTAACTTCAGATTTATTTTATAAAAATGTTTCTACAGTTTTTTCATACGACGGGAAATACGAGCCATTATACATTTTCCTGTTTTTTTTTACTCTGTGTTGAACATCTGAATAAATCCTGAATCTTCAAATAATAGTATTTCGACGGCTGGATTAACGTTCATAATAAGAAGCTCACCATCAACCATCACCACGATCCACGATGGCGGGTTATGAGTTATGATGTGATCTCAAATGTCCATATGATACACAGTACTACACAACGAGGCCTGCGGCCCGATAGTAAAATTTTAAATATAAAATTACTGCCGTTTTTAACCCCAATTTTTTAAGATTCGGTTGCCAATAATCTTCTAAATTGTTTCCCAAATCAGATTATTTATTTATCATTATTTATTTCTTAAACTCTACTTGTTTGTTTTCATCTTGCCCTTGTCGTCTTTTTATGAAAGCATGATTTCACGCATTCGACGCTTGGTAGTATTGCGGGGTCGTCGAATTTAAGGATTTCCTCTTCATTCTCAACGACTCTTCTATAGTTATTTTAAGCAGGCTGGGTATTAGGGTAATAGGAATACGAAAATTAGCCAAATATTATCAAATTCAGAATAAATAATACCAGCGCTGGTTATTCGACTGTTTTGCCTTTGCTCTATCATTAAAGGTACAAAACAATGCCAACGACGAAAATGTCGCGGTGTACTCGGGACATAAACTAACACAGTTACCGATTCTAAAAGATTAAAGTGTGCCAGGTTAAATATTTACTCTTCCCAATATTATCGGTTATATGATAATCACAAAGTTGTAGAACGAGTAATTAGTAGCCAAAGCAATTTCGTTCCGAGGACAGTTTACATTTTCTATCAATGGGCTAAATATATTTCAGCCAGGATTAAAACTATTAGAATAACTAATTATTTTATGTTTGTGCTTAATTGGTATAAGTTTTTGCTCCAAGTATGTTGTACAGACGTTCTAGACCTAGATGATCCCCAAAACGACCAGAAATTCATACTGGACTGATGCGGTACGAGGAGGAGTACGGGTTTCGGCCAAATTTCTAGCTAGCTAGCCTACTGACAGGCAAGCAAGCGACGGAATCTCTGGACGTCCATTTGAGGTAAGATATAGGACAGTAACTTGGTTTAAATAATATTCTAACGCAAAATGCATGAATTCTCAAACATTTCTTTGTTTACTTTGCAGAAACTTTCGGCGTTCAGATTGCTAATGAAGTCCGACGACTTATGAGGTCAAACCACTCTGAATAGGTACCAGTTATAAGCTACCTAGAATGATTAATTATAATATAGTAGTGAGCTCATTTCCTGGATTTTTAGAAATATTTAGTATGGATGCAGTACCACTTAAGTAGTTTAAATTAATCAACTTACAGCTCATCTCATATTCAAATTTATTTCTTTGTTTTTCTAAGTGATCACTCTGGGTTAAAAATTCCAATTTAGTTAATTTTTTGTTAAACTACAACAAATCGACTTTTCATCGAAACTTTTTCAGCTGATTGCCACTGGCTCCAAATTTCAAATTTTCGCCATTTTGTTTAACGTAACGACTGTTTTAATTAATAGATAGCTTCGTGCTAATAATGGTTGCTCGACTTCAAAGAATGCTCCGACGACACTCCATTTAATGCACATTCCTATTCCTTTTCCTTACTTAACCTGAAAAGCCTAAAGTTCATTACACGAATACGTCGAATCCTGAGTTTTGGAGAGTCGTTCTGAAACTTCGATAATAAAACCTGGCTTTGCATGACAGTTCTCGTAGGATCACTGAAAGTCTGCATTGCTGGGTGGGATGTGTAAAACTTGCCGGGACACCTGAAAAGGTGTTTGAATTTACATAAACAGCTTTCATCCGAGCTGCATTTTCGATAATACCATTCATCTTGTATGAATTAAAAATCTTCGAACGCGAAATTAAACATTTCGAAAAGGCTCTCAGACATTTGAACATGAAATCTAACCTTTCCGTTCTTCTAACCTAGCTTTTATTTGGCGATGTCGTCGTTGAGCTGTTGAGCAAACTCAATCTCCTTCGTAAAATTTTGAATTCAGCCTTTTTTATAAATTATAACGAGTTAACATGGCGAGAATACCGATTGAAGGAGTAAGGGGCAAAGCTAAACAGTAAGTTCTAAGTTCGTGAAAATTTCGATACACAGAATTTTTAAATTCCACCGATCCCAAGAACTTTTAAAGTAATTACACAAAGAAATATTTGAATATTGAATATGACAGCTTGTTCAAACTCTAGAAATATGATAAGTAATTACTGAATTTAGACGATTGGAGTGACTTGTTATTTGTAAACCTACTGTGTTGAAGCATTTTCATAACCTAAGGCTTTCGAATTAGCACACGTGTACTTTTACCTTTATGCTCAGAATATATTATTATTAATTTTTAATTCACTACTGCTAAAGCAATTTTTTTCCAAAATGACAGCATGGTTAAAGATCGGCTGTAGTCTTATATCTATATTCTTTAAAATTAACATTTTAAGGTAATTTTTTTTAAAACGTACTATGTTTTATTTTAATCTTTTTTAAAATAATTATTTTTTAAATGTTAGTAGCATAAGTATTTTGAGCCGTCTATACAATTTTCGGCTGCCCTTTTTAGCTATTCCATAGTTAATTTGTAAGAAGGATTTTTACCAATAATAGTTAGATCGGTATATGTTTACAATGTATTTAACCCAATTTCCAAAATTATGCATTAGTACCTATATAATTGCCGATACGCGCTCTTTTTGTTTCGACTCAAATATTTTTTTATATTGTATTATTGTGTTGGTATTTTAATATTCCATTTAACTGAATAAATAAATATACTTTTTCATTAAACTAATCAACTAAGAAATGCAGCATCGAACTTTAAAAAAAAAAGCATCATCAATGTTGTCTAACCCAATCTTTTTATTCTTTAAAACCGAGATGATCAGCCTGTGTGTGCAAGGTGCATATTATGAGCTTCAACCTACAAAGGGCAGTTTGATTGAATGCGGTTTTAAAACGAGCCACGTAATTCTTCGTATGTATTCAACCTGTTTTGGGAGATCTGGGTTTTGAATATAAATACAGGCCTGCTCGGAGCAGACTTTATAATGGAGGAGATGAGATGAGTTGATAGCTTCGGACATGTTCACGGACAATTCGGATTCGGCAGTTCACGGCAAGACCATATAATCTCTGGAATCGATTAAAATTAACTAAATATTATTTTGGTTGTCAGATTAGAGACCTCACTTTTGCACAAAAACATTGATCTAAAGTGGACAAAATGCTGTAAAGAAAATATATTTTTCAGTTTAAAGCACGAGTCAGGGTGCTTTACAGTAGACCAATAATGCCTGCATTCAACTGTGCATGTTTTTAAACCCGTGTTATGTTTTACATAACGCATATAATATTGAAATTTTTACGGGTAGCTACTGCACAGGTATAAAGTTAAAAATGAAGTCATGGGATTAAAGATTAAGCGCAAGTAACCGCGGTTCAGAGCTCGAGATCCCGTAGGAGTGAAAGGCCCACTTTCTCCTGTTCAGACCTCGTTGCGGCTTGAGTTCCAATTTTCGGATCCACTCGGACTCTCTCTTCTCTGCTCTGGCCAACTTGAACTTCTCTGTTGCTCGTCTGTCCAAAGGCCAACGGGATGAACTTTTCAGAATTACATTTCTTGCATTTGCACTGATCATGCTGATCTAACTGCTTTTTCGTAGCAATAGCTCTTGGTCAATACAAATACTACAGCACTTTGGCCCATTTCAAGAATCGGAGTTTATATGGCTATCCAATAGACCCAGTTCAAGTTGGCCTAAATCCATTAAGCAGCAGCATAACACTGAAGAGCCTCTGGCGTAACTGCCGTATCGAATATCCATTGGAAAGCAGTAGGGCATTGGGGAGGAGCAGTACATGAACTGTGGTTGGAGTGCATCAGCAGGAGGAAATAAGCGTCGAGAAAACTTTCTCCGCGGTTGCGTCTATCTCTACCAGAGTGAAAGAAGGCTAGGCTTCAGATGCAAACTAGGAGAGGAAATGAGAAAAATCATGCTTTAAAGTCTATTTCAATTTCTACCCGTAAGGGCATGGACGTGTTACAGATTACATGGCAAATGACACCGTAACAACTGAGATATCTTTTGAAAATATCAACAGACTTAAAGTTATGCAATAATTATGCTAATCCATTCAGTATCTGTCAATTGACATTATAACGTTAAGAAAATTTAATACCTTACGCTAAAGTTACGAATTGAAATACATTACGAGTTTCAAGAGAAATGCATAATAAATATGCGAATTCGAGGATTAGAATCAAATGAAGAAAGAGAAATTTGGATTTCGGCTTACTATATGCCCGACTACATTCTCAACTTCGTTGCGTTTGCTAGACGAATTCTAGATGGTATTCTAAGAATTCTACCTCACGCAATCTACAGTGTACCAACCCAAGTATTTCTGAAAGGTATTGGACGGAGATGAATAGGTAGGTATTTGTAATGCTGTGAGCAAATAAATATAAAGTGGTTTTCAAATATTGATTTTACCCTTCGCGAGTTCATCAAGGTTGGAAATATTTTCGAGTTCGTAGATATAGGCACAACTAGGTATAAGACCTGGACTTCATAAACATGCGGATAGTGAGACGACAATAGCTTCAAATAATGCAAAATCAACTAAAAAGCTTCAAATACTTTCAAACCAATTATTGCCGTCCACGATATACAGTGTACCACTTGAGGCTACCTTTATCAGTTATGATTGTGTCATAAACGCGAGGTTAATCTTGTATTTATTTTCAGTCTGAATTCTAGTGAGCTAAATATTCATTTCTTCAAAATTGAAATGTAACTCAAGACAGCAGCATCAGTATTATACCAGCTTGAATCTACAAGATTGGCAGAGCGATACAGATTTACTAGTAATAAAAAGTCAAATTGTTCAGCTTAGCGTCCATTTGTTCAACTGTAAGCTGTAGTCACACTTTGTTAAATCGAAAGTCCTCAGGCTTCAACAAACTAAAAGATAAATAGATCCCTGTAGGAGCACCTCCATCGTGCCCAGAATTGTGACTTTGCATTGACGCTAACAGAGTTTTGAGCATGGTTCATATAGAAAATGAGATCTGTGGGGATGGAGGAGGCGACAAGGATTTGGCTGTTTCTCTCTGGGTCTCACACAAAAAACCCATTACCCATTTGGTTGAGGACGAGGAGAAAGCCTGGCCCTGGCTTTCTCCGCCCGACCACACCGCGAAGCACATGCAGGCGAAGCGTGAAGTGAAAGTGAACTTACTCTCACTCAGCTTCCCAACGTCTCGACTTCACTTTCTCCGAGCGGACTGCTCACTCCGTCACTGCTCCCACTCAGTTCCTGCCACGACGTGGCTCATGCACAGCATCAACTTTTTCCCAAATCCTTAGCTCCTTCAAGGTGTTTTACTCTCAATTAATTTTCATTAGGAGTGTAATAACTGTGCTTGTGGTCGTGTTTACAAACTACGAATCCTACTTCTGCTTTTGTGTAAGCTTTCCACTCAAAATCCTGTTCAGAAAGATGAAATCCAACCGGATCCTTCGTCACTAATTCAATCTGTAAAGGAGAGTTAACCGGTAAGTGATTCAATTAGATGACTAAGGACTTAATGAACATATAATGTCGATCGGTTTGAAAATCTTTAATATCATCAGTTCTATTTGCTTGACACATATTTCCTGGACTCGCTTTGTATTGCTTTAATGTACTCGAATTTATTATTGATCGCAGGATCGAGCTTTTCAATCGTTACAAAGGTCTGAAAATTTAGCTGGGTGAATACCCGGGAAAAGTTTTTGGATTCTCATTAGGACCTTTTATTCGGCACTGATTTATTTAGTGTTTTCTTCTTCTTAAATAATGAAACAACACAGTCTGCACAGGATTTTTCATGTTAGCAAAAGCCTAAAACACTCACCATTATTACAGAAACTTTGCCCATTAGAAGACTTTAACTGTTGAGCTTCAATTAAATACTTCTAAACAAAAAATAGAATCTGACTTGGCATGAGTTAGAATATTTATATAAGACTTAAAATTTCTTGTTTTAAAAAGTAGGTTTGCCTAAAAAACGGTTATAAGCCAATAATCCTCGGTAAAGGGTACGATTTAATAAATAAAATTGCCAAAATGTAAACACTTTCCAAATTAAACTGATTTTCGGGAAAAATTTATCAGCCCACGAACGCAGCAAACTCTTCAGAAATACGATGGAGCTGATACTGAATTCCGGTAGAAATTATACCACTTGCAAATTATTTAGAAGTTGTATCATTTGGTCACTTTTAAAATATTCGACCGATGCAAATGCTTGTTTGCCTTTCAGAACCTGCGTGGCACGTGCGAGTGATTTGGATTTAAAATTGAAAGCAAAACATCCTGAGACAGAAAGCAAGAACAATGAAAGGCGAACTAGAAGTAAATTAGAGGAGTTCCCAGCCGTGAACTCCCATTTGAGGACATTGCGGACAATGTAAACACTTTCCAAATTAAACTGATTTTCGGGAAAAATTTATCAGCCCACGAACGCAGCAAACTCTTCAGAAATACGATGGAGCTGATACTGAATTCAGCCAGAAATTATACTACTTGTAAATTATTTAGAAGTTGTATCATTTGGTCACTTTTAAAATATTCGACCGATGCAAATGCTTGTATGCCTTTCAGAACTTCCGTGGCACGTGCGAGTGATTTGGATTTAAAATTGAAAGCAAAACATCCTGAGACAGAAAGCAAGAACAATGAAAGGCGAACTAGAAGTAAATTAGAGGAGTTCCAAGCCGTGAACTCCCATTTGAGGACATTGCGGACGAGTTCTTGTTTAAACTTTCTCGAGCTCTCCATTCCGACGAGTGAAATGGAGCGACGGCGAGTGATTCAAGTCATTCTCTGCATCTGGACTTTCTCTTGGATCCTCTCCTTCTCCAAGTAAGAACACTTTACTTTTACTTTCACGCCTCACTCTGCATGTAAAAGCTCTTAAAGTGAAACGGCTCGCTCGCACAGCTTGTTGCGTCTTCGACTCACACACAGTCAGAGTCAGAGCGGATGTAACCATGGTGTTATTTAGACTGACGTTTAGTACGTACTTTGTTTATCTCAGCTCCACTTACCTTGTCGAGCTTCTTGTTCAGGCTCTTTTATTGAAATGCTCTCTAGTTGTACTCAAGATCAGTAAGGCTTTACAAATCGACCTGGAATAGAAGTCAATACATCGAATCTAGTACATATGCGTTACCTTTAGGCCGCTTATGGAACTAGGCATTCCCGTAAAGAAATGACGGATTGTCCCATAGGACCCATTTGTTTGTTGAAGTAAAATTTTCGATTTTATGATCTGTGTAATTTACCAGTAGCAGCTCTAAACAGTATAAAGTTGCTGTGAATATGTAAAATTTGTTAGTATGCACACTCCCCAGTGACTATGCATTCTATCTAACCGATTAACATGGAAAATCTCAATCACGTGTATCAGAAATCGATCTTCTATTAAGTCTAACGCATTCCAAATATTCTAACTTGATATCAAATCACTTATACTAGATTTCGGACTAAAAATTTGTCGAATAAAATTGAGGATAACAACATTTGTAATAAATTCATTAATATTCAAATTATACTTTATTTGATCGCAGTACAACAAAAAAAATTACTCAGAATACTCTAAAACATAATTCAAGACGACACAACATTATAATTACTAGTAAAATTCAAAATTAAAAGCCTTTTCTAACTTTCTTTCATTTTAACTGATTAGTACATGCATACTCACTAGAGAGTATGTATACTAACCGATTTGGCATATTCACTGCAACATAGATAACTTCTATGTATCATGGAGGTTAGAAAGCTTGCAATAGTTAAGTGCACAAAAGGCTCAGCGCGAATATGGTAACGG
The DNA here is from genome assembly GCA_009869905.1 of Ceratophysella communis. Classification (NCBI taxonomy): domain Eukaryota; kingdom Metazoa; phylum Arthropoda; class Collembola; order Poduromorpha; family Hypogastruridae; genus Ceratophysella; species Ceratophysella communis. Next base: position 13,722 of record VNWX01000999.1, read on the forward strand.
ATCTTGAGCTATTATCTAGTTCTAGAAAATTCGTTGAGCCTGCTTTATATGTTTTTCCTCGCCAACGACACAACTGCCATCTTATAGCGCCATTATTACCAAATTTGTTCCCATTATCCGTTAAATTTAATGACATCATAACCATAATTTTATCATTACGAAGTGCATGGCAATTCTTTCTGTTTTGATGACCGAATATCAGAGGTTTATTTTCTTGCTAATAAAAATCGTGCTTGGTTTTGTATTTCTTTTTAAATTATGTTTATTTTAATCACGACTTGCAGCCATCCAGTGATCGGATAATTATTTTAATAGTATAATTTGGTGATCGCTCTAAGCCCGTGATAACTCACGAGTACCTACGTTTGAAAATATTAATTAATTAAGGGATTACGGATCAAACTATTTCTTCAAAGAATTGCTTTTATAGTTTGAGAGCCCCTTCCTTGTTGGCTTCGTATATTTATATGTTGGAGGAAGGTACATTTTCACGCTTGAAAGTCCAAATGCCCAATATTGCAATGCAAATACTTTTGACCTCGTACTGGTACAAGGAAACCTAAATTATTCTACAGACGCTCCAGTGCACAGCTTGAAAGAGATTTACGGTTTAATATTTAATTTCCCCTTCGCATTTTGCCATTTCTCAGTAGAAGGTACCAAAGAAGAAGGGATGGCTAGATCCGATAGACCCAACTGGATGTACCTATAAATGCTTCCGACTCCAGGATTGCTAACTTGAGTGACCTACTTTAGTCTGAACCCAATAACCCTATGCTTGTATTGCCTATTTCCCGCTTACTTTGCACATATCGTGATTCGCGATAATTTCCTGCCCTCGATGTCTGCCTCTTCCTGATATGATAATAGGCATGCCATTATTGTGATTAGCTATGTCATTGAAATAAATCAAAGCTGTTCTATATGAGTAGGTAGCTCGAAATATGAGCTGCTTTCTTTGAGCATTTTCCAAATGGGAGATTCTCAAAATTCGAAAACAAAAACTTCAAAGGCAAACGAGTCTACAATAGTCGACAGATTCATATGAGCAGCACTTTAGATCTCGAGATTTATCAAAAAAATAATCACGGAAAGCCAGTTCAAAGATTTACTTGTTAGGATGCCTAGTGACTTTATTAATTTTATGTTAGTCATTAAAGGTCCGGCTTATTAAATGATCTGACGAAGGAAATTAAATCGGCCATTTTATAAGTATGAGTGCGATCTGACTGATTCTCGAAAGCCATGGCTTTGGAGCTAATAAAGCTTTTGATTTATGATGCCGTATTTAGAGCTTCAATTATTTAAAAACTAAGATTGGCTTTTACCGTAATCCCTCTTAAGACCCGGATTTCTGGCGTTTGCCGTTTTTCCAATTTTTCTAAGGGTTGGAGCATTGTTTTAGAAAGTTAAGTTTGACTTGGCCAGGTTAAAATACGTGCAATTTCAATTGCGAATGCTCTTGGACGGCTTAAACGTTCGCCCTATTGTTCTTTGATGCAAAATCCAGGCTTATGAAAGCTCAGAACTATGTTCTTGTTATAAAAAATGTTAAGAACAAATATATTCCGGAGCACGTAGTTCCCAAATCTGAATACAGTAGTCTCTCTGGTTAAAAGTTACTGCAAGTTCCTTATCAAAGCACACTGTATCAATTTTAGAATATGCGCTTTTAAGTAAAATTGAATAAGTATAATATAGAATGGAGTCGTTATGTGTTTTTGTACCTAGCAAAAGCTTGTGCCTGTACCTATGACTTACCTGTATATGTGGGCCTAAATAAATAGTATATACCTATCTAGGTAGGTAGCTCCCTATTTGCTCTCTTGAATTGGTAGTTACAAAGGGCGGGCATGAGGAGATGATGAGTTGCTAAGCGGCAGCGGAATTGGAGCAAACGTAGATCTTTCTCTGTCGAGTGAAAGTTTGGAAGTAGGTGCGGAGAGAAAATTAATTTCTCACTCCAAGTTTTGCTCCATTGTCTTGACCGAGTGAAGGGGGTCGGTTAAATGAATCAAGGGAAAGCTCTTTTTGACGGAAATAGCTTAGCACAAAATGTTTCGCTTTGTAAATCCAAGCGTAAAGTTTTGGGGGAAATTCCTAAAGCCAATATTTTCAGTCCACACGTTAAATAATGGCAAAAATTTCTCACTTACACTTGCCAGAAATTCGCAATGATGGTGAACCGATTAATTTACTTACTTAGTACCTATATCTAATGATATTTGCCTTTATTTCATGCCAGGTTAGCAAATATGTGTAAAAATTCAATATTTAAACGAATATCAACACTTTTTGCAATTCGCTTTCCGTAAGGAATTTCCCCCAAAGTATGCCATACTTCCATTCTGCTAGCTTATAACGCGAAAAACTTAACCTTGTCCTGGAAACGAACATTAGTGGCAGAGCTTATCAAGGCGAACTCTGTCCTACAGTGTTACAAAAAAACACTCTATTCACACAGAAAAAGCTCATCCTCCTTAACAGTTTACTAGCAGCAATCAGCAATACGGGTTAGATTCCAAATCACAAGGTTGTATCCACTGAACACGGGATAATCACAAACATTTTGGATTTAATTTGCAGTGTCACTTCAAAAAGTTCCACGTCTGATAAGTTGGAAAATGTCACTCAAACGATTGCCAGACTTCTTCAAGGCTACGATATACGGCTCCGTCCTAATTTTGGAGGTAAGTTATTTCTGTTCTGAATTATTTCGTAAATGACTTGTGCTGTGTCCCAATTCTTTGGTGGTAGACTGGAAATGTTTAACATAGATATAGGATTAAACTTTAATAACAACTACTGGACAGCGTTTTAAAAATTAGAGCATGCATTCAAATTCTTAAAAGATAAAAATTTGGCTTTAAATTACTAGCTAGAACTTGCTTACTTAAATATGAATGAGAATATAACCTAAAATTAGGGCAACAACTAAAAAAGAAAAATGTGCCGAAATTGTTATTTTTTTAAACTCGAGAAAAATGCTAAATTCCTTGGCCATTTCAGTATAAACCATGGACAGGTGCATTAAACAATAAAGTCGGAGATTCAAATACTATGAATGCCTCGATGGAAACCGTTGAAGGGTAATGAAGCTAAGGAAATTGAGATACAGCGGCAGAAGCCGCAAATTAAAAAAAAATTAAACATGAGCGTGTCGAAAGTTTGAAATATGACTTTGTTTCAAGGTAAATCTTTGTCGGGCTTCCGAGTGAAAGTGAGGAGATCGATACGAGGAGAAAGTTTGCTCGGTTGGCTTGGTTGGGAAGATGAAAAAGGAGATGTGACAAACAAGGGGCCTATAGCTGGGAAGCTCAACCAAGGCACCGCGTACTTTTCCGTAGAGAGAAAGTAGATACTTTTGCAGTGTGGAGCCTCCTTTTAGGTCTAAACAAGGAAAGTTAT
>VNWX01001000.1:0-17126 GCA_009869905.1 Ceratophysella communis
AGTTCTCAAGGCGCTCAACTATGGCAAGGGCGAAGGGCTTAATTAATGCAATTGTTTACTTGAGCAGGTGTTTAAATATTCCTGTCTCAGTCCACCCGAATCGTAGATCGGGTAACTGCTAGTTGTTCATAAATTCAGATTTTCGTAATCTTTATATTCCAGCAAGCATTTTAAACCGCATTTACGAGGCACACTGGGAACGCTTCAAAAGCTGTCACCCAAATCTGCAGAAAAGGTAGAACATCATCTTACGTAGTGCATTCAAGTCTAAATCTTCTCTACTTTGTCTCATCTCCTTTTCCACAGAGGTCAGCTGCTTTCCATCAAAGCGTCTGAGTTGCAGCAGAACCATTTCATCATAGGGTTCAAAACAAAACAGAACTTCCACATTTTTCTCCTTCATTGCTTCCAAGTACGGCGAGCGCTCTGCTAACTCCCGGCTAAAATAGACAGTATGCAATTAAATCTAGAATTAAAATAGATGCTGTAATTCTTGCTCCATGCAGAACCTTTGGAAATACCTAAGCCGATTATACGAATTTTGTAATTTTTTATCATGTATTGGTTATAATGGCATTTGTTTTAAATATTTTTAATGATTCAGTAATCTATGTACTCACCTTGGAGCAGCCAAATAGTAAATATCTTTCTGAGCAGCTTGCATTCCATTCTTGTATTCGGGCAGACTCACGACCTCACCAGATGGCTTCAACGAGGATTCAAAACGCAGGAGCTTAGCAATCTCTTCCTATACCGTAAAAATCACCACGAAAAAACAAAACAAAAACTTCAAAAATGAGCGAAGAAACTCAAAGGCCACAAAAGTAACAGTCTTATGTTATTATTATTACCTTCTGAACTTGTTCCGGCTCTAGAATCAAACCCTCCTTCAGAAAAATTCCATAGTCTTTGTAAAATTTGGCATATTCTTCCGGCTCTTTCACAGCTCGGTCATGCAGGAAACGAAGCACGCGGTTCGTCACTACGGTCCTCAATTTTCTGAATTAAAAAGAATTGAGATTAAATTAAACTTTTTGTATGACGACAACAGCAAATCACTATTACTAACAACCGATATAAACAAATGAAATATATTTAAACTGGCAAGAGCGCTTTATCCCTTTTCTTTCACAGTCGGAAGGAGAAATTCTATTGTTTCCTCTAGAAATCGTTCTAGAGTCATAAATAAGGAAGGCGACATATTTCATAATTCCGGATTTACAATTACAATGGGACTGGGGGCCAGAGAAAGACTCTTGGAGGGTGAGGGTGAGGGGTAATCAAATGGCAAATAGAGAGATTCATGCATCTCTTCATAATAAAATAAACGAGATAAGTGGCAGTGAGCCGGAGAAAAGCTGGAAATTAGTTCTCAAGTCGTTTCTTTGTGCAAAATCAAGGGACTAAAGCTTGAAAGAGTCATCATTACACCGCTCAACAGTCCTACATCTTTCTCGTGTACTCAACTCACTGGCATTACAGAAACTAGACTCCGTCTTGATCAAGGGTCAATTGGTATTAACTCAAGCTTGCCAAAAACTTAATGATCGGGATTTTTTTTTATTTTTCAAGACCAATCATTCAGATCAGACCATTGGCACATCATAGGAGAGCCCAATTCAATTTAAAATTGCGGTTTAGTCGGACAACTTGTCTGGCACAAGTCATTTTAATAGTAACGTTTGTTACTATTACCTGAATTTAGTATTTTTCAATCTTTGCTCGCTTTTTAAGATTAGCGCAACTGGCTAATTCCAATAAATTGAATTAATTAAATTGAATTCTGTACACCACTGTACACGACGGTCGACGCTAAAGATGCTTTTCTGTTTAGAGTTAACTAGCCTTGTGAAGTAAGTGAGCTATCCGAGCCAGCTCGGTTTATTCTATGCAATTTACCTGTTCAAGAATTTATAACAAAAGCTAGCAAGCCACGCATCCGGTAGAGCAGAAAGCTTAGGGATTACGCATCCCTTACAACGGGAATCAAACTAACCAAAACAACAGCTTATCCTTAAGATCACCGAAGTACAAAGTAAGACAAAAACTAGAGCGGAAATGGATATCTAAATGCTATGCGTTGAGACAAAGATCCCTCTCACCTGATTATTGTTCCTTCCTGGAGAAGTTCTCGACTCAGGTTAAGTGGTATGTCCTCCGAATCCACGACGCCTGTGGAGACACAATGAGAAGTGTAATTCCACTAATGATACTCCCGTTCTACGACGTTCAACAGCACTCAACCGGAGGCGACAAAACAACGCTATAATAAATAAGTCTATTTCAACAATTACTGCCATTCTTCGGCGCCAAATGCCTGCATATGTCAAAATAGCCGTACAGATAGTACTAATTGGCAGTCAGTCGAATCATAGAAATGCTGGCATATCACGCCGCGACCTAATGACATTTAGTCTGCATTAAGCCCTTAATAAGTCATTTTGTTGACGAAAGCGTTACCTTTGAGGAATCGGAGCCAAGGCGGAATGATATTGTCTGCTTTGTTCTTGATCAACACCTTCCGGGAGTAGAGAGAGACTCCAATCTGAGCCTCTTTGCTCAGCTCAAATAGACCTGTGTGTATTCAAGAATAGAGTCATTGTGTTCAGAAAAGATCAAGGCGTTTCCAGAGGCTAAACACCCACACATCTCAGAACAGCAAATCCACCAAAGGTTTCCAATATAATAAAACGAAGACGACGTTTATTTTAATGCCACGAAGCTACAAGCATTCCAAGATTAAAGCCCATTAAATCCGGTTGAGTAGTAAAAGTCCGAATGTGAAAATATATAATGTTTCAGTGCAAACTTTTATGGAGGACATAAACTGATATCATTAGAGATGACACACTCACATTTGAATTCTCTCTAACACAGAATCTTATACAGACAAGAGCAGGAAGCAGCGTAAATATTAAAGAAAGGCTTAGGGGTGTCTACATTTTAATGTCCACACGTGTCATTGACTCGATCGGAATCATGGGTGGCAGGGGTCATAACACCAGCTTTGACGAATAACTTTTCAAAGGCGGACATATTGCTTGGACTACTTAATGATTCGTGTTTTTCCAAGTACGCTCAAACCCAAACGGATCAGCACGAGCAACATTTGATTGGAAATCTGGTTAGAAAACATGGTACTAATTCGTGATCGCATATTCTAGGACTTACATTTTGTAAATTGTAAAAAAACTGTTCAGGCTTTTCGGGATAAAAAAGAAATAGATATCCATCCGAGTAGACTTATCAACATTATGTGAGATTTAGGCCAGCTCAACTAATGGTCATAGTCTGAGGATTCAAATTACACCAAACTGAGATTGCTCAGTTGTCAGAGACTGGCGAGGTGCGTTTCCTGAAATTGAATTCCCTGTTTCTCTTTCCATGTAATGATTTTAAAGTAATTTCTCAAGCTGGCGTATTGAGTGAAAGTGAGACGGGTGAAGCCACAATGAGGGATTTTGAGACTCGAGGGACAGTTAGTTAAAGCTTTTGACAGTCTAAAACAATATCAGATCAGATTGAGAGCGTGGCTGGGATTCGGTGATAGACTTCCGAGACCCTACCGTCCGCTCTGCTCTCCTCTCGCCCTCCTAATACATACTTTAGTTTGATGAGATTTGGGATAGAGGACGAAGAGGGAGGAGAAAATTGCTCGGGCTTGTGAGAGAATGGAAACTTTATTTTATGTGCTGGAAGTTGACGGGAAAAGGACTCAACGTAATTCATTAGGAAAGTGAGGGTAGGGAGAGACAAGGTAGGTAATAAAATGAATCCAGGGCCTTTGTCCATGCTCAGACCCGGTGGGCCAAACCGACGCTTGGGATCCACATATAGTCGTCACATGTTGGGGTCCAGGAAATCGGAACATGACCGTGGTCGATTGGGCTCAGTATTTTGGGTCTACAACCATCTGATAGAAGAACAAGACGTGGTAGTGCTGGCAAACTGCGAGATAGTCCATAGTATAATACAAATGAATGCAAGAACATTATAGGAAATAGTGTTATTTATCTGGTTATTAGTTATTATCGCGGATTCAAAACCATTAGGGGCAACAGATTTACACCTAGCTACTGAATAGCTAAATTACGAAAGCTAAAAAACGGAGGCGCAAAGGACCGAGCACGTTCCAGTAGTGGGAGGGAAAGTGGGAATCCAGGCTAAAAGCTTATTAGACTAATAAGACGGATATTGAATAAGAAGACAGGGGAGTAGGAAACAAAGCTCGACCTGGTTTGCCTTCCGGGACGTATAGCAGACACCGAAGACTCAGCGGAACGTCCGTATTGAAATGGAGAACGAAGCGAGGACGATCGTAAGATCCACCAATGAAACGGTAAAAGTCCTCGTGCAAGTGTGGCTCAACTTTCTTCGGGTCTTGGAGCCACAGAGCCTGCTCACGGAAAACAATCAAAGAATATTATGAGCCAACGTAAAAGAAAAGGTCCAGCTTGGTTTATTACTTCAAGCGCCTCATCGACAGCGAGCTTACTTGAACCGTGTTAATTTGCTTGCCATTGAGATAGATAGGACTTCCAACGAAATTACTATACTTCTTCACGATTCCTGAAAGAAAGTTCAAAGAAATCATTAATTCAGTGTACTATTGAGCTGCAGATCGTTATTACGTATTAGAAAATATTTCGCATTAAAGCACAACAAATGCTAATTTCTTCAGTGGATAAATGTATTTCATAACGCCGGTAGGTTACATGTTATATTTCAGTTCAGCTTATTCGACATTTCTTTGGGCTGAACTGTATTTATATGTGATTCTGGTGAATGACGCAAAGGAAGCCAGTCCCTGAAGCCAAACACGGCTTTTGTTAAATCAATGATAAGCTATGTGAAGTAAGGAACAATATTTAAGGTTCAGTTCTATCATTTGAATAGCGCTTTTGCTCAAGCGATTAGATGGCGGCTGGGAAGACAAAGCTCTCAAATGCTTGGAATCCGTGTAAACGCTTCCTGGCAAAGGAACTTAGAGCAAATCGAGATTAGTCCGCTGACCGACCACACGAAGCCAAGCAGGCCTATAGTCCAGCAGGCCGAGAGCAAAAGTCACCTAAATCAAATCAGCGAGGCTGAAATCCCGTTGAGAACAGCAAAAGCATGCAGACTGAATGTGTGGAATTCGGGAAATATTGGTGTCACCCGAGTCCGAATCCGGCAGACTCCTGTTTCCAAGCCGAAAGCCTTTGAACATGCATTAGAGAAAGGACCAGCAGCGGCTTGGACACAAGAGAGAGAACGGAACAATAAAATTAATCTTCCATACACAACTAGGCGGGTAGAGGAGTACAAATAGGCCTTGTAATTGGGATTCTCGTGTAATTCATATCTACACATCCTGTGCCTGATTATCGCGCTTTCCATGCCAGTCTCTCAAAGCAGTACCCGGATATGACTCAAACAGGTGTACCAGGAACAATGTGTTAGATCCAAGCACCATCATAGAAAATTATTTCGCACAGGAGCTTAATAACAGCTCCAAAACGCCTGCCTTATAATCGGCAAAACGAAAATTCATTTAATATAGCGCGTTTCCAGACCTCTGACAAACTTGCAAATGACATTCATAGCTGATGGACAAGGTCGTAAATTAAATGGCGTCAGCTATCAATTCAGCTGAGGCCTAAGCATCATTACTCTCTTAGCGGAAAATCACCTTAACGCAGCTCAAATAGCCAGCGTTGAAATGGCTAATGTGAACGTATTATAAATTACACGTTATCCAGCCCAAGTTTAATACCTTTACAAAGCACGTTAAAAAGTTCAAAAATTCTAATGCATAGCGTCTGCTATGCATACAGTCGATGACTAGCACAGATCATAAGTTGACACAAAGGAAGTAAGACGAGAACAATGAAGATCTGAGCGTCTATGCATGAACTAAATTTGTGACAATGACATCACTTCCCAGTTCTATTTCGTTTGTATTTTTGTGTACAGGGATCACTAAATGCACAGTATTCCTGGCTGTACCCAGTGAATTCGTTCCACAGGAAATATAACTTAATAGCTCAAAGCTCAAACTGGCAACAAATGTTCGAATCGTTAAGTTGACAAAACTAAACTACTGAAACATTTGCTTAAAGAGCCTGAAACACAGCAGCCAACATGACCCCCTGACCCGGTAAAAAGTAATACCCAGGAGTCTCAGCTCTCTAGCATTTCTTTTACGATTCCTCTGCATCAACGTGAGAAAGTTCAAAAAACGAGGTCCCTCTACAGCCTAACCCTTTACACAAACTTCTAATAATAATTATAACAGTCGTCGTCAATGTAATCCTCACGCATAAACAAGCCCACGATCGGAATTAGTGCCGAGCAGGATTCCTTACAATCCAAACAGTAGCTAATTCAAGCTGTGGAGTTGAAGAAGTCCATTAGAACGGTACAGAGCACCAAATTACGAGAGCACTAATAAGAATATCATAACTCATAAGCCTCTTCCTCATTACTCCGCTTCCCACAAAGGGAACAAGTGGCAGAGCAAGAAGGCGGAGAGACACACGACGTGACAGTAAATAGTTGGCGTCATAAAGGAACAGAAAGAGAGACCTAGTCTTCTCCTCAGAAAACACAATGCAGTGCCTAATATGATAAATAGGAGAGCATTACAGGCCCCGTTCTCAGCACAAGAATGGAAGGTCAATGATCTTATGCTTTAAAAAGAAACATGATCATCATCAGCGTGCAGGGGACAAAATAAACCGTTTACTTTTTTTTTAGTGTCAACAACGAAATTCTGCTCCCCTCGATTCTGATAGAGCCGAGAGCATGCGGAAAAGTCAGTGCTTAGTTGATTCCATATTTTTGGGTCTAGCGCGATTATTCAGCAGCAGAATTGTGTAGGTACTGTCGTAAATATATTCGTCATAGGCAAAATCAATCCCGGCGATAGCAGTACAATTACGAGAGATATTTTTGAAACTTCTTGTTAAAACAGTTGATTTAAACAAAATATATTAGCTGGATATGCATCCCTTAATTTCCCTACAACCTAAGTACCCCAGACCAAAGTACCTAGAATTCTTCACTTCAACTGTAAAAATTGTTCGGTTAATCGCCAGGCTCAGATCTCGGTCAAGTACCCACTGAAGGAATTAAAGGAATACATCTACTTTGCATAACAACAGGTCCTTCAATCCTGTCGGTCCCGGGACAGCTTCCTGGGCAGCCGCGTCTTGAGCATTATAAAATCTTAATCGAAATACGGTTGTCGTACTTTGTACCGGAAAATGACGCTCTTATGTCGAGGTTGGAGACCGGTTTCTTGAAGATTAAAACAGTCCTCCTCGTCAGTATTGAGTTAACACAAAAGTCTTACCCGCGAATTAATGTAGCTGCTAAAATGCTGAACCATCTGGCTGATTTAAACATAGAATTTTAAAATTCATGCAGTAAACAGGATTTCGGACTTTATTAGCTAAAAGTGCAAAGTGAAGGCCAATAAAACCGCATACGAAACCACTACGGACACGCGGCGAGACTACCACACTACAAGGATCTCACCCTGCCGCGTCATGTAATAAATAAAACATGACGGCGTGACAGAGTAGCACGTTTGGTAATAGGAACGTCAAAAGAGTTTCCATAGTTGAGACAGTTATGTCAGGCTGGATTGACACGAGGAGGACAGAGGTCAGCCCACCAGCATAGAACTGGAGCCTAACCTTGCTCAATATTCATTACTCGAATGGACTCGTAAAAACAGTAACAAGTCTAAGTCCTGAAAGGTAACCGTAAATACTTTTTCAGGCAAAGTACATAGTACCTTTTTCAAATAACAAATTACAATGTAATCTGTGTATAATATCTAAAGCAGATGAGCAACCGAAAGCCTGAAACTGCATAAAATTAGGTTAGTACATTAGAATATAAAGTTATTATCCTTGTACAAGCACATGAACCCGCGTTAAATATTCGATTCCTTCTGCTCTGGTCTTGGAATTCCAAAGCGAAAATATTGTACTAGGAATAGGACATTGTTCCGGGAAACTAGTTGCTTGGTACCAAAATATTACGGATCCCCAGCCCCAGTTCACTTTTTTGAAATATTTTATACAGTGGCAGCACAACGAAATGGCGGTTAAAACAATTGAGCTTGGGCCAGCGCTTGACGTTGGTTGACTATATTTTCTGATCACTTAAGATAAGGCTGTATTACTAATTCATTAGACTGCAAGCCCTTAATAAATGCAGTCTCGCCATTAATAATGCTTGATCGTGGCTCGTTTGACGATAAAGCGCGGCACTTATTTATTTTATACATTCTGCTAATGCTGAAACTGCATCTAGGCCTCTGTCTCTGCATTCAATTTCCATAATAATTCTCCACAAGCTTATCTCTAGGTAATCTTGGAAAGGAATTGACATATGAAAGTGATCCAGTCGCCTACACGAGGAGCACAGAAGCGCAAGCAATGGAAATATAAGCCAAGACCACGAGAGGAACAGATTATTTTTTTCGAGAAACGGATTAAATTACCATTTACAGTCTCTTCATCACTAAATTGACGACAATCCGTTTTGAGATGAACTACGATCTTGGTACCTTCCGTCACTCCCTCAGCTTCTTGAATCTCATAGGAACCACTTCTGCAATACCAGAAAAATACATACATTCAGATTCAGAATTTACTAGCCTTCGACGGAACAATTAGAAATGCGCTCTGTCACGATCATGAGGGTTAAAGGGATACAGTTACAGTGTAGGGGTTTCTGAGTAACCCACGTCAAGAATACAATTATTCGGCTCAGGCTGTTTTGATTAGGAATGAGGAATGAAGAAGGATTTCTGAAGATCTCAAATTCTAATAATTAATACGTTAAGATTTTTCTATAAAGTACAAAAATGGATCAATCAATTGGGCATAGCCAAATCATACTTTACTTGCGAGTAGCTTATGCTAGGGCTAGGAAGATCAAGACGCGTATAAGTATATAGTGTATTCATTGCATAATTCGGGGTTGCTCCGTGGTCATAGGCCGAAGCCGAAACCGGGACTTGGGAGATAATGAGATTGAGAACATGGACAAAAGAGTCATAAACGAAGCCCAGCTAAGAATGAATGGGTAGAAGGGCTGGGAAGTGAATAGTAATGAAACGATGATCCCGATGATAACGATAATGACGACGGGACTGGTGAAGATGGAACTCCAAAAGAATTACAGGGTGAAAACCTTAAATGGAGATAAGGGACCCAGGGTCCACAACATGAGTTTAAAGGGACACTCTTCTAGATTTATATTTTAATAATCCCGTATATCTCTGTACGTCTCTCTCTACGTATGCTAACGCCAGTCGTTGGTTTTTTAAAACACGACATTTGTTCTTTATCCAATTAAAAACTTACGAATGATTACCTACCTAATTCTGTATTAGTTCCTACCGAAACTTTTAAAATAACATCTCAACTATTAGGAATTAAATCTTAACCAAATTTTTGCACGCTGTATCACCCAGAGACAGAATAAAGTGATTTTTCTACATGTGCGTCAACAGCGCTACAATTGCACTGCACCAGACATTATTGCACATTGCACACTAGGTGTCCACAGGCGTGATTTATGGTATTTCCCATTACTCGTGCATGCCAATGGAAATAACTCCAATGACTATCTACACTGATACTGTTACTAACAGCATTTACCACTTGGTGCTTACTTGTTTTGTAAAGTATATAAGATGGGTCTGTAATTTGCTACCCTTTCAAACCACTCATGCTCACGGCTATCTGTTAGTTTGTCCGGGTTTCACTACATTGTTCTCTGGGAATTCGAACCCAGTCTCAAGGATTAACTTTGAAATGAAATTATTTGCATAATCCTGCTCCTACTGGAAGTTACATGGCGCAGTTGCTATAAGCAATAATATGGAATTAGTTGCACAATTGCTCTGTCACTCGATTTGTGACTCAAAATATACGAATTACTTGCATCATTACGACAAGCTATAATTTGGCCATGACCTTAATTCCTTTACAAATACTGGGAAATGAGTGCTGATTCCCACTAAAGTCATTGCTGGTTTAGAAGCAAGCAAACGCAGACCGGGGATTATGCTAAAGGCTTTTCCAGTAAATAACTGTTGATGTAGCATTGCTTCAGTTCACTCGCTTATATTTCTCCCTTTTCATTGCATAGCAGTTGCATTCTTTCACTTAATTTCATTTACCTTTTACGGTGCTATATTTATTTTTTATGGAATGCTGGATTCCCGCTGTTGCTGGGTAATGGGGTACTCACATTCCTCTTCCTAATTATTTGATTGCAATGGTGGCTGACTGTTGGTTAGTGGGCATCAGTAAAACACGGGTTTCAGCGGGGAGACGTTTTTATATAACTCCCTGTCTGACAACTGGGTAAATATATATTATTCCAGGTAAGACACTCGTCGGATTTCATCAGAGATTTGCAGGTTCTGGACTGCGTCCTCCGCTCATCTGTCCAACACGTGGACTGTGCATTCCAGCTCGCCTACATGCTCTACCCAAGTGGACAGTGACACTCACCCTACTATTATGCATGCATGTTAACAGTGCATTTTAATATGAGCTAGGCCAGGTAGCATTTCTTTGTCTTTTGAGCCCAATGTCGAAGTAGAAGTCCCCAGTTTGTCCAAAGACTTTCGAGGCTTCAACGAAATACAATATTATGCTAATTTGAAGAAGATGCAACAACACGTACACGAGATGCCGGCTCCCGACGAAATTTGGCAATACATATGCATAGCTTTTTTCTACGTCTTTTGAGACTTGTCTTTAAAGCTCTACGGATGTATACGATCACTGGAAGAAAGAAGCCGAGCATATCTTCTGAGGAAAAAAACTGGTTTTCCATACCAATCAGTATCAGCTCGCTGTTTAGCGTTCACAGTAGTAACACCTAACATGCACACTCAATCCTACAAATATCTCTTTGATTTTGAACATGTAATATCTGGGGTCTCTATATTATAGGAACATTTTTGCATGCCAATATGATTTTCGTATTACTGGATTCCCGCAGGTCAGCCTTCGTTGTTTCCTCAAATTACACTACGTCCACACCCTGACATAAAGTTATGTAAGCTTCGCTAGTGAGTGGACAAGGACAAAAATGTCAAGTAAATTGTGATTTTTTTCGAGCATCAACCAACTGAGCTACTACTACGGTTGTAGTTGCAATACGGAACAGTCTGTTACATAAACAATCAAACATCAGGAATTATAGAGAAAGCTTTACAGGAATACAGGTGACAGGATGCATGTACCTATTGTGTAATACCATATTATTGGTCTCGATTCTGATGGGGGATGGGGTATGTCATGTCGAATAGGGACATTTCAAGCGAGTAGAACAAGACAAAATTCACCTTCAAGCCAGGCAATGCCGAGCAGATTTTTTAAAGGTCTTTATCCCAGAATTTGAGCAGAGAAGAAGAGGACCAAGATGAAAAGGAATCCTGCTCAGTTCATGCATTGTACAATAGATTCGGGAATACTTGGGAGTCAAATAGGAATAGGAAGCCTCCAGGCCGAATGACCGCATCCTTGACTGTTCAAAGAAATAGGAAATACGTTCCATCTTACTAGGCCTCGTCCGTCCGAGTTTATAAAATTTTTCATTATTTGAGAAGCTTTGCATAAAATTTGTAAACGCGCTTTAGAGCAGAACTTTAAGCCATTCCAACTCAGGTTATTATCTACATCATTATTATTTAAAGGTATCAGTACCCGCCTTATTGGTTCGTAAAATTAGTACGCCACCGTATAAGCCAGACAGACCACTGTGATTGGGTCTTCGGGCCTCGAATACTCATTAAAAAAAAGTCAAAATATCCGACCTCGAGTTTTCGACGAACGCAAAAGTTGATATGCTTATTTTTTCCCTCAGTCGCCCCAAAAGGACAGAGCTATTGTTACCAATACTTGCTCAGACTTTGGAAGTTTTAACAATATAGCCAAAAACCAGTCAAGTGCTCTTCACACACACGTACTTTTATCTTCTACACATGCCCTCCACACAAGAACGGCAGAGGTTGGAATAAGTAATATGCATTTTTTTCAATGTTCAACGAGACCCGTCAAGGTAGCCTTTCGTTGATGGAAGGAAATGGTGACGCCGGCATAATGCGACTCCAATAAGGATGCCGCCAGCGGCCAAAAGGCTCTTCTTCAGAAATCACAGACCGACTTCCGCTCACGTGCCACCTGCTTCACTCAAGTAAAGCCTGTCCAAGGCGAAACAGGTTAAATTTGGTAACACAACTGATGAGCGAGAGAAAAAATAGCAAGGAACTCATAAATATGACAGAGTGCAAAAACCTCGACAGGGATATTTTAATCTCCGTAAAACAGGATGATGTAGGTTTTTCCTGTTTTTTTATGAACAATGAATGTACTCTGGTACACAAATTCACATTATGCCCATGTAAAAAAAAGCGGGCTTCGTATTCCTGGAGCTCTTGGGTTAGATTCATTAAAGGCGGATTAAACTATGGCTTTTCAAGCTGATTGCAGGGTAGCTAACTATTAACTGGAATTCTAGTATTACATAACAGGATGCTTGACACTGAGTTACTTGCCATGACTAAACCGGAATTAAAAAGTACGCTCGTCTCGCCGAGTCGACTACCCATCAGGCGCTGATACGAGTTGTTTTTCTGTTCCTACTTTCAGCACTAAAAATACGGTTCAAGTTTTGAAAACTTGAACTAATGAAATGAGTTTTGAGAATATCTGCCACACCCAGGGCAACAAGGCCTGGCAAATGCTTTTATTCCAGCACTATGGAAGCATATGGATGACTGGGAGGGAGTGTAAATGGAGTAGAAATAATGATATCAGTGATTTGATCAGACTCAATAAAAGTTTTGCTCCTCAACAGAAGAGAATTTGCCGCCGGGTGCGGGCGGGCGGATTTGGAGTGTGGGAGCAGAAGAGGCAGGCAGAGGCATAAAGAAAGCGAGAATATTTTTCGGATTTGCTTTGCTGAGAAATAAGTACATACCCATCTGACGTCCACTTATAGCCCTTGGAACCCGGGTGACTGGAACGAGAGAAGACGTCCACCCGATTGGCGACCATGAACGAGGCGTAGAAACCCACACCGAACTGACCGATGATTGAATTTGGATCAGGGCCTCCGCTCCCTCCCTTTGTTTCACTCAGCTTCTCCAAGAAGGCCTGTAGAGAGTCAAGTGTAATTGTAGCATTATATTACTTCTTAAGAGTACTACAAAGCTCAGCTCATTCCTGGTCAATTATGTCTTGGCCACCGAACCGGGTTCGTTGGATCCGGTTTTAATGCTAATCCAATGGATAGCTTGAAATTTAATGCACAGGTATTATAAATTGATAAAAAAACAGAAGCGTTTTTGATTAATTAGGATATAACAATAAAGTAGAGAGTTTAATAAACACTATTCAATCAAATTGAATTCGTCACACATTAGAAATCCCAACTTTCCGCTCGATGACCAGAGTCAACAATCGAAATTTAAGGCTTTATAAATTTCAAACTCCGAAGTACCAGTATAGGTCCAACCAGGGATCAAGTCAATTGGAGAGTTGGACCAGAACGATACAACTGTTTAAAAAATCACATTTTCATGTACATGTGTGGCATCTGCGATCTGCGACGTAGATGGTGAAAGTAGACTCAAATTTCGAAGATTCGGGAAGGAAAAAAGCTCTGAAAATTGGAGAGTTGGACCAGAACGATACAACTGTTTAAAAAATCACATTTTCATGTACATGTGTGGCATCTGCGATCTGCGACGTAGATGGTGAAAGTAGACTCAAATTTCGAAGATTCGCGAAGGAAAAAAGTTCTAAACCCTTTTTTCCTTCTGGAGGAATTCAATTTCATTAGAAAGTCATTTGAGTGATAGACTTAGCTTATTTATACTCATTTAGCATTTCTGCGTGTAAGTAACCAGGGCTTATTTGTAAGGCTAGGAAACGGGTGTTTCTTTAATGAGAAAACAGGAGAAAGTTTTTCAGGAGTCCAAGGCTCTTTTGTGTAGAGGCAGAAGAAGAGTTGCTTCCGAACTCGAAGCGTGTTGTTTGGCCAGAGAGAAATTGAATGGACTTGGACTGTCGGGAGAAAGGGATAATCAAAAGATGCGAGAGACTTGGGTGACTTGGGAAGGGATGGGACAGCACAGGACACTGATTAGTTGAGGGGCATTAGTCTCCTTTTCTTCTGTGTGCCATGCTTTCACGGCCCAGCCTCGGCCTAACTACCTTTACAGTATTACTTACTTCGCAATAGCAAGAGTCAAGCTCGCCGCCAACTTGACCTACGAGCATTTGAGCACTAATGTAAAATTTGGTTTCGGACAAAAGTTATTCCGAACTCAT
Organism: Ceratophysella communis; assembly: GCA_009869905.1. NCBI lineage: Eukaryota > Metazoa > Arthropoda > Collembola > Poduromorpha > Hypogastruridae > Ceratophysella > Ceratophysella communis. The sequence goes on from VNWX01001000.1 coordinate 14,358, forward strand.
GCATTTAGGCATGCGCACTTTACGGCATATACAAAACGCACAGCCCCGCGACGAAGGAAGGCTTTTAATCAAGTACTTAGGCCGTTCAGGGCAAAGGTCAATGAATTCAAGAACATGACCAAAGACTTACAACTCTGCAAAATTAATGTAATAACCAACAGAAGTTGGAAATCTTAAATGACTTGTTCCCATTTACCAAAAACTCTGGCCTGAAATGTAAATCTCTACTTACTAGCCAGATACCAATAAATAGATGAAGTTGTGACGGACATTTTGTGCTGTCACCTACAAATTTCCCGAAAAGAACGTACCCACATGGTTGAATTCGAGTTATGTAGAGCTTAGCTCTGCCTTGGAACTGAAACCATCGTCCGGGTGCCGGAGAAAGAGCTCGAGTCTAGTTCGTATCACCTACTTCACCACTACGCTTGGCCCACGACTTTCTCCGTTCCTGGGCATGGAGAGACCACCAACTCAATTTACAATGCGTGATAGAGGTTAATATCCAATTCTGATTTTCAATTTCACCACTAATCCTAGGCCTAGGCTTAAGTTAGTGCTTGGGCTGGGCATATCAGTCTGTTCCAGCTTCGCCAAATTCTTTTGAACTAAAACAGGGAACGTATATGGGTTTGTTGGGGTAGCTCTGGGTAATGTGAGCCGGATGGAAGCTTATCCTAGACAGCATTCTGATCTAACTTAACGAAATATTTAACAGAAATTTTAAACATTACAAAACCGCGGTGCATTATTTGCAGAAGGTCCTACGTAGCTTCACAAAATAGAGATGTCATGATTCATGTAGACTATACGGTAGCAGAAAATCTAAAAAATATATGGACGAACTTCAAAGGCACGAGCACAAATGCTCGTCTTCGAAAATTCTAGGCCAAAAGAGCAAGCAGCCCAGAGAAAGCCGGCAGTGACTCCAACCGGATTTGACTTGACCCACGAGTGAGACTCTGAGTGAAAGTGATAAAATATGTTTTGAGATGAGAAACGGCTGGTTTCAAGTGGCATGCCCCCTTGCACTACAAAGAACCCGTGCATGAAGTGGCAAGAGCGGAGGAGGACGGGAGTGGAACAGGAAGACAATAATGTCATGTCTTGCTCGCCATGAGAAGGCCACTTGTTCCCTGTCTCAGATATATTACTCAGCGCCCCAGCCCACATGCGTCCCTAGAAAACAATACAAAGCCTTTACTGTACAGTCAACAGATCCATCGTCGCTTTCACAAAGTGCCGAAATCCGGACTTGACTTTTCAGGACTTTTCAGGTGGCATGAGAAAGTCTCAAAGATGATTTTAGTAGCCAAGGGGTTGTCCTGTGACAAAGTCAATAAAAGAATAGTGTATGCCGGTGGCGACGATCATATGATATGTTGGGGAGTCGAGGTTTTTTCTACGTCGTCCCGGACTTCTTGGAAATTAATCAGTTGTAAATTAGAATTAACTTAAAAGCATTTCAGGCATTTTATCATATATTATATTTTTAACCTGTACTAGCTGTCCGAAATAGGTAATTTAAATTTAGTTCTCATTATTCCATATAAATGTGCAACTTGACTACTTTTAGTTCTAACGCTTCGATCACAAAGAATTTTAAAATGCTTTACGTAGAAAAGCCAATGGGCCCAAACCAACAAGTCGGGTAATGGTGGAGGTATTTAAATTAACCTAATAAGTAAAAAAAAATCTACGCCGCGTTTGAGTGTTTAAATGACGGGTGGGGTGTGGACAACCAGCTGCAAAAAATGCCGGTAAAAACCAGGGCTGAGCAGTGGTCAATTGCATCTGTTCGAACCAAAATCTTGGGCGGAAGAGGAAGTGCAAGATTTTCGTGGCGTAGCAATTCTAGAGTAGAGAGCTTCGGATGGATGTGGAGAAAGTCTTGGACTTTGCACTGACTCCGCTCGGTGGTGGTGGTGGCTTGGGCTGTGCTTAAGGTATTCCTTGAGCCAAGTGAGTCCAGCCAGAGCAGAGTGGAGAAATGAGGTTGAGTTTGGGTTGCTGGAAGGGTAGAAGCCGAGAAACGCCCGGGCCCGGGACAGTAGTAGTGGTGGGTGAGTGAGTCGGAGAGACGAGAATCAGGAGTATCACACGCCGCCTACTTCCACTGTTGTTCCTTCCTTTTTTCCGCTGCCTCTCTCCGACACGATCGATCTCAAAGGCTTTTTCATGAAGCCATGTCATACCGTGCTTTTGCATTTTCTCTTCCTCGTATTCTACACTGCCGACAAGGGTTGTTTTAGGCCTACGAATTGCACCACGACGGGGTGAAAGCTTCTCTAATTTCAAACGCTTTCAAGCTATGCACCTGCACCGGGAACAATCTTAGACGTATTTCTAGAATGATTGGCTTTGTTTATTTTAAAAGAAGCGACACCATAGGACTACGTTCCTAATCCTAATTGAAGTACTGAATACAAATAAACCCATAAAGCAAGGATCGAGCCTAGCATCGAAATTTAATAAACTTAGCTTAGCTCTAAAGATAAGTGGGGTTCAAAAAGTGTACAAAAACCTGCTTGACAGCAGCTTGGGAACAGAAGGTGTATAGCATGACATTATTATTACCAATGCCGTTGCTTGATTTGTATAGCTGTTATGAAAATGAGCTGTGCTTTTTAGCTTGGTTCAATGATTGAAACTACAATATTTGAATTTTTCAATTTTCAATTTTCAAACTTTGTTGATAATAAATATTGTTAAGTTATTTTAGAGTTATTGTTAAATCTGCATGACAATTAGTTTATGTTACATGAAGCA
>VNWX01001001.1:0-17123 GCA_009869905.1 Ceratophysella communis
ACCCAAGCGCACATTTTGATTAGAGAGGCTTTCTCCATGCCCTGAAGTCCTCTGGAATAGCCTACCCTTACCTAACTGTCAGGTCCTTTTCACAGAAGCTGTCCAAGCTCGAAGCCAAAGGACACTCCTGCTTCTAATGAGCGTCTAGCCTGGAGGCATAATTACACTCGCTTCAGAGGAACAAAGCGCAGAGAGAAAGTCCTCCAAGGACACCCTGCTACTTTCACTAGAGCCTAAGCCTTAACCTATTTTCGGAATCTCGGCTTGAAACCAGAAATGCATTCCCAGAGCCCCGACCACCGCCGCGGTCTCATCCCGCTGGAACGGAGACGTCAAACGAGACTGGTACGTGGAAACGGAAACAGGCAGTGAAAGCTCCACCACGCTGGTAGAGCAGTGAGATCTCAAGGGAGCAAAATCTACTTTCCCTTATCCCTTTCTCTCCTCAATAGATTCCAATGGATTCATTTTCCCTTCACTAAATCGAATGGGAATCGATCTTTATCAGAGTAGACTCAACAGTGTTGGAATGTGGGCGAATGAAAAAACGTAAGAGGAGCGAAGACCTGAAAAATCCCGGCCTAAATTCATGTAATCCATCCGAGTAAGTATTTCAAGCCGCGGACGGCTTGGCTTCCGAACGCAGAGTAGCAAAGGATACGACCTTCGTTTTATGTACGAAAATATTCATCTTTGAAATTGCATCTCTTCTCCGCCAGAAGTAGAATCCTGAAAAAATTGATTAGAGATTCCAACATCCGTAATGTAGTGAGTCTTTACTGGTGACATAAAACTTGGAGGAGTGTTTGTGGGATAAGAAGTGAGGTTGGTTTACAGGGCAGTTGCGTTTTCCGTTGCCAAGATGAGATGCTATAGAGAGAAAGCACTGGGCTTCTTTTGGACCTGGGTTAGTTTGCGGAGGCTGTGTGTGTGCCGTGCTAAAGATAAGAGTAGTAAAAAATTGAACTTTTTTCCATGTATAATGAATAATGAATGTAGAAGATGAAGCAGGGATTTTTTTTGCTTTCCTTGGTGTTGAATCCAAGCCTTCACGAAAGAAATCCTCTCATTTTTCACTTAGTGATTTACTGATATTCAGTTCGCTTTGCTCGCTCATGAAATTTCCCAGCCTTTTTCTTCTTCCTGCTCTCATTAAGAACTAAGGTTTTAGGCAATTCTCCAATGGAGTTGCAATTCCGTGGTGGTCTTGGCCATGTTCTCTGAAGCTTATCCATGGTAAATTTTTGGTTGGATTTTAAAGACACTAGAGCGGAATAAGGAAAAATATCTGAAGGCTTGATCGAGCCGGGTTGCAGAACCACAAAATGTAGGTTTATGCTACTTATCTTCAATAAAATTGGTTTCTCAAGGAAATTTAAAAGTGGCATCTTCAAACCCACTCAACTGTTTACTTCTGCTTTAACGGTAGAGGATTCCTATCCATCTGTGAAGGGTCAAGCTACGCAGTAATTCAAAATCCAATTAGCATCAGTATTCAGTATCATGTAGTGAAGTCAATTGAATTCTGTTATAAGGAATCATAAAGAATCTGACGAAGTGGATAGTTTAATTATTTCTTGTTCCAGTTCCAAGTTCCAATACAATTAAATTGGTTTCTCAAGGAAATTTAAAAGTGGCATCTTCAAACCCACTCAACTGTTTACTTCTGCTTTAACGGTAGAGGATTCCTATCCATCTGTGTAGGGTCAAGCTACGCAGTAATTCAAAATCCAATTAACATCAGTATCATGTAGTGAAGTCAATTGAATTCTGTTATAAGTTATAAGGAATCATAAAGAATCTGACGAAGTGGATAGTTTAATTATTTCTTGTTCCAGTTCCAAGTTCCAATTTTCAGGTAGTACATGGCTTACACCAATATTTAAGGTAGTATGCAGGAAATATAAAAACTGTGGTTTCTCGTAAATTTACAGCGTACTATAAGTTCAGTCGGTCTTAAAAATGGTTTTACTGAAAATGAAAAGCGCTCACCTGTTCAATATGTTTAATTCGTATTTATTTGTATTCTAATTTAACTGCTTAACAATCAGAAAAATAAAATTCCGGGAAACACTAACAACTACTTTGCCGCAATACTTTTACTGGTTTGTGCAAAATACTGGCACACACGTGGGAAAATATTTACCAAGCATTTGCTGAGTAAAAGACCAAGCAAATGAAGCAAAATCAGGAACATTTGAAAATGAAAATAAAATTCGTCTCTGTGCGGTAATCGGGTTATGTCTCAATCCCCATACCCTGGAATGTCTACGAATTTAGTTTTCGTATTCGCTCGCATAAGACTCCAATACACACGCTCAAAGCTGAAGATTTGCGTTAAGAATCCTTGCTCGCTGAGTTAAGTTTACTATAAAATTGAGCGTCGGGTTGTACAACACATACACAGCTACAATATTTTAGTTATTTTTTTAAACCAAATTCCACTACAGATTACAGTGGGCTTACATATTTTCAGACTGAAGCAGTCGTCTGAAAACTGCGTATTCGCTACCAAAAAAAACTTTCACCTTTCTCCAGAGAAAGCGTTGCGCTCTGTTTTTTTGGTGCCTTCTATTCTAACTGCCCTGGGGATACTCAGAGCTTCCTTCTTAATTTAATATAGACGGACAAAATTTTAATAGATATGTTCATGAATGATTAAACATACTAACTTTTGTTTCTTTGCAATTTTGTTAAGTCAACCCACATAGCAATCATCGAATTTATACGAAGCGCGTGAACTTACCCTTCATCTTTGTACATACATAGATCTATCGGTAAGAAAGAAGTCTGGCATAACTGCCAGTAGCGGTTAGATTTTGTTTTGACGTGATATTTAATATTATTAAAAGTTACGACTTTTCCAGGTTTTCGAGTCAATCTGGAAGCTGAGGACAGGTTCTTGCTTGAAGGGACGGGACGGGTTTATTTACCTAAGCTAAAAGTAAGCGTTGAGTGGGGAGTAAGTTAAGTTGTGTGTTCTGGAATTCCGACTACTTAAGTTAGTGCCAACTAAGTTCAGAATACCGGAATGGGGGCTGAGGGGAAAACTCGGCACTAGACTGAAGTTTTTAAGAGTTTTGCTGTCCACAAACGAAGTTAGTGAAATACCTTCATTTGAAAGGCGCTTATACGACTTCCTACTTCCTCCCAATAAAAGGTCGCAGCATCAGGGACCCAACCAGCAGCAGAAGTCTTCCGCGTGTCATCATTGGATTTGGGATTTCAGGACAAACTAAGTTCAGAATACCGGAATGGGGGCTGAGGGGAAAACTCGGCACTAGACTGAAGTTTTTAAGAGTTTTGCTGTCCACAAACGAAGTTAGTGAAATACCTTCATTTGAAAGACGCTTATAGGACTTCCTACTTCCTCCCAATAAAAGGTCGCAGCATCAGGGACCCAACCAGCAGCAGAAGTCTTCCGCGTGTCATCATTGGATTTAGGATTTCAGGACAAGAAAGGAGATGGTCTGGGCTGAACTCAGGTTCTCTAGGGAGACTGCCTCTTCGTCTTCAAGTCGGAGCGACAGTCAAAGATCTCCCACTTCCCCAACGTGCAGGCAGGGTATCTCGACAAAACGCCCAGACTTTGAACTAGGAAACTACATTTTTACAAAATCTCATACTTGCACGACCTGGTACCACGTGGCATGTCAACTTTCAATTCCGAAATGGAGTAATATTTATAATACCATAAGCTTCTGTACTTTTGAATCGGCTTACTTGACAAGGAAATGAATAGAACTCAACTTTCTGACTTAAAAGAGTGTATTGCAAAAATTGATCCCGTCATAAGGAAATTACTTCGTAGAGGTCAAATTAGTTCGCAATATTTCCAGCCCGTGACCCATTTCGACTTTTTTGTCGTGGTTTGACGCGTGGCTAAGTCCGTGCTCTAGCTTCAACCAAGAAACCAAAGAAACAGCAAACTAAAACGGGCCAAGCTCCAAGTGAGAGTCAGATGAAGAAATTGTGTTAAAAGTTTTTGCTTTTTCTCCTCGTTCTTCTTCATGTCAATGAAGCTGAACTCGTAGTCTCGTCTCGAGTCTCTGAAACTGAAGAGGGGCAAGTAAAAACAAGAGTGTGGAAAGGACGAACTTGGAAACATTAGGCTTCTGCCCTTTCTTCAATTAGTTTAATGCAATGCAGTTTGTACGTACTTGAACTCCGCATTTCAGTCAAGGTTTTTTTTTCCAGCACATATACCTTTAACCCAGAATCAGCAAAACTAGAACCAGATTGCCATAAAAGTTAAGCAATACGAATACGTATATTATAAAAATTTGAATGAGATAATTATGTTGAAATAGGCTATCCTTGGCCTAATATCAGTAGTAGTTGACGGTTGACGACGCTACTGCCAGCTTATCTTTAAGTATCGGCGCGGCTATTGAGATGTTTAGTGCGTCTTATCGATAAAGGTCCTAAAGACCCACCCAGAATTAAATTTCTGTTTAAGGTCAAAATTCAGGTCCATAATAAACTATCTTGGGATCTAGAGGTCAAGTTTATACGTCTAAGGATAATTATGCGAATGAGTACCCCACTGAAGAAATGAGGAATGAAGCAGTAGAAAAACAAGTCATATAATTTAATCTTTCGTGTTTCGCAAACATCGTTTTCTGATTCTGATATCGAAGCTTACAAACAGGCATGCATTATAGGCCTCTCCCTTGTCTTGCTCAACTTAAATACTTAGAAATGCAGATAGTTCATAGCTTTTGGGTGTGCAAGTAGAAAAGGCTGCAGATATAATACGAGTTTTAAATTATAGTTGCTAGATTGAGGTGATGTAAAATGTGATGTGAGCGGATTTCTTTTTTCCAGCAGCAGAAGTGTAAACCTACCTACATATGAACTTTAAAAAACCGTGATGGCATCGGAATTGTAAATTGTGTGTCTTTTCACTCAGACAGTTTTTTCGAGATATGAATAACTGGAATTATATGTTTTATCATCGTCTGCTATGTATGTTGCTGTTGCTGAGTGGAGCTTGGCATTAAAATGAAGACATCATCGGCTGCTCGTTATTTTCTTCAATGAGCACGCGGATAGATAAAAGTAGAGCGGAGGAGTAGATAAAGTATTTCCAAGAGTCTTTCATCTCATTCATTTCTACTGCTCTCATTTTTAATATTTCATTGCAAATTATAATCAAGGGGGGCGACGAAGTTGAAGAGGAACGCATACATGAAAAATATTTTTGCGTTTAATTCAGCATTAATTCTATACCTCCTAGCGTTGTTTCTGGTCTTACAAGGCGTAGGCGAACAAAAGTAGGCGTTATTAAAGCTCAATTAGTAAATAAATGAGTGAATAATTTTTGCGAAGCTAAATTTTCTCTTTCGCATGCCCCGTAATTCGATGATATGGAAATCTAACTAATTTCAGCTAAATCCTAGAATAATAGAAGAAGAACTAGCACTAGATAAAGATTCTGGTTTTAGAAGTACGTATGTATCTTCCCTGGTACGAAATATGTATATGAAGAGGAGCTGAAAATGACTGGATTTTCAAGTACGCGAGAAAGCCTGAATAAATAACGAAATGAATTAGCCCATTAGTGGTGTAAACTCAAAACGCATCATCCGAAGAGCTTTGGGTCTCGCTCGCACTCGCATCATACCATAATTCTCAAGACATATGCATGCACATGTTTTAATTGTTCGTAAATAATGTACCATACGAGTCTCAGGTTTCTGGCGAAGTCTGGAATAATTATAGCCTTATATAAAATTTAAATTAACATGCCGCCTAAATTCCTATTCGCAAATTTCGAGCTACTGTCGCGATTCGGTTTCTGAGTTGCGAAGTTCCTTGACCTTATTTCAATTCTGATATTCAATTCCACTCTCGTATGGCTTCGTAATTCCTAATCCGCCTGACAAAGCGAAATTGGAAGAAGAAGAGCTACCCTAGGTAGCTTACTTTCTCTTGCGCTCCTCGACTTCAGCATAGCATAGTTTTGGTCCAAGTCCAAGCCCCGAGTCGGCTCACCTGATTTCTAATTCTGAGCACGCATTAATTTCAATTTAAAACCTTTTAAGTTCCTCTAATTGAAATTAAGTGCGTGTAATTAGGAATTCCCTTTCTTGTTCTCTCTAATAAGAGCCCACAGTGTGAACGAGGAAACGAAGATGAAATAACAAAAACTTAATGCAGCTCCAAACTGCCCTTACCCTTTGGGTCGGCCAAGGCTTCTCCAGTAATTCTGCCTCCTAACGCAACGTAGTGAATGGTGTTTTTGTTCTTCGTTTCCTAGGCCGAAACTCCAGGGTACCTAGATCCACGACAGTTTTAGTGAAGTTTTGTATGGCTCCCTGCCTCAGCATTCCAAAATTCTAATTCCCGAGATTTTTAATAAAAGCTTCGCCATTGGCTGTATACGGCTGGAAGCGGCTAGTTGGCAGTATCGGCAGACAAAGTATTTCCAGATTCCGGATTCCGTTGTGTTTCAGATGCGGAACGCGGAAACTCATTATCAGCAAGAGCAAGCGGTAGAATTTTTTGCAAAATGCGTCGAGAAGAGCTAATCCATTTAATCCATGCCTATTTACGAAAGTATGACGGAAGTAATTAAAATGAAGAGAAAAATTTCCAGATTTTACATAATCAACAGCTTTTTCTGAGCGGTAAAGTAGAGTTGATAATTCCAGCCCAGACATGATAAGAAAAAGTTCATACATGTAAAAATAATTTAAAACTATGATGGCTGCAATCCTTCTGTCCCCAGTAGCGAAATGTCAGAACTGTTTTGTAAAAAACGAATACTAAATAAATATATCTACCCACGCTATACAACCTGTTTGAAATTTACAACTGCAACTCGTTTATATTAAGGTGCTCGTGATCCACTTATCTTTAGGTACATTCATAAAAGAAATCAGGAAATGAGCTTTCCCCAAGGCGAAAAGATGAAAGTATCAGTTTCCGTTTCTACTGCGATTTTGTTTTTGGCGCAATGTGTTTATATCGACGGCGATTGGCGACATTCGAAACTGATGACGATGACCTGATTTACAGGTGATATCGTCGTATTAGCTCTTATTAGAGAGGGAATCGGAACGCTATAGAATGCAAAGATATTTTCAATGCTCGTCCGCTTCTTCTGTTCACTCGACTCGAAAGTACCTACTTTGGAATTCTGATTGATTCCATAAGCGGAACCGACGACGGGCGGCTCGCATAGTAGACCACCTGTGTATTTTTCGATAGTATATAAATACAAGTGAACGGTCTTGTCTTTGAAGAAAGAACTCTGCAGCAACTTGAAAGGTTTCTTAGGTTGACTCGGCCGCTGAGATTACTTTCATCCCCAGGTCCCATATGAAATGAATGACATGTTTTTGCCTGGTTCGCAGTTCATGGCTCATTCGGGGCGGGTAGAGACATAGCACTGGTGAGGTGACTAATTCATGGAGGCGAATTCTCGTCAAGCATTGGGTTCGTGAGCTGCTGTGCTTCCTTGCTTTCTCTGTTTCTTTCGTTTTTCCTCATTCATTTCGAGGGCACTGAGCCCAAAAGTTTGCAAGCCTTCTTGAGCAGGTCTAATCAAATGGCCTGAGCTCCTTTGCATGGGCGCCAGACTCCCTGCCTGCCTGTGATTTAGCATCAGAGAGAGGGGAAATAATTAAAATCCTCGTATTTCATCTTCAAAACGGTGATTCTGAAAGATAGATCCCTCTACCACCCTATTACCTTCTGGCCGTAGTAATAATGGGTTACTGTTACTCGACAAGCACATTGGCGGAAGCGGGTGCCCGCGAGACCCGGGGCTTTACGCGAAGACATGCATGCTGAGAGACTTCTCTGCTGACGGTGACACATTAGTCCATGCCATGCGCCCAACCTCACATAAATCTCAATGGAAGGCTCTGTCTTTTCGCCTATTTTTTATTTCTTCCCAAAAGCGGAACGAAGGAAAAGCTGCACTTCCGACCAGCCTCTCGTCTCCAGCACGTAGCACACATTTAAAGGCCCAGCAAACCTTTCCACTGATCCTCCCGCAATGAAAGGCAGCCCAAAGACAGAAACACAAGTCTTCTTAATGTCTCGACGAGACCTTAACCTGAACCAATGTTGTCTATTGCGGAGAGAGACCGAAAAAACTTTCTTTTCTTCTCCAGCTTTAAACCACTAAAAGGTCTCGTAAACTTGGGAGAAACAAAGGCGTCTTTTCCGAATCTCGTAACACCATTCACTCATTCATTGCATCTCAACTCAAATTGTGGAAATCATTGTTCCTCCGCCCTATTCAACCTCAGACCCACACAGTGACAACGGACTTCTTAAGACAAAAGGACAGCCAAAGAAAAACATCTCTTCCACTGAAACTGACTTTTGGCTCTTGTCTCAAATGGAAGCAGCGTAGAGAGCAAGCAAGATTGTCTCTTCTGATTTCTTCGGTATCAGTAATCAAGAACTACCTAACTTTCTCAAAATAAAACAAAGGGAAGAAACATGAGATAATAAAAGCATCCGCGGTTCATCCTTTTTGTTCATTTTTCTAATCAGCCCTTTTGTTTTTCTACCGGTCAACTTTCCTAAAAATCAGACGTCGGGTTTCTTTACTGTGTCAACTCATTAGGAAAAATACAGTAGGTACAGTGGAAGCTGATACCATGTTTTTCGTTAAGTACAGAAGCTAAATTTTCATCTGTGTACCTACGTCAAATAATCTGAAATAATTACACCGCCAGTAATAAAAAGTCTGAAACCATGTTGTTCCGACATAAACAACTAGATATGCTCAATTCAAGTGAATTTAATCTAAAAGTCTAGAATATTTCGTAGAATGAAATCTGATAGCATATTTTCGTGCAAAAAGACAAAAATTGTCTAACGGCTTATCCTACTTAATATAGCACATAATTAAGAACTTTTAGTAGCAAGCAGGAGAATTTCCAGAACTCCAGCAATGCTATACCCAAATAATTCTTCACAAATGCGAGGTAGGAGAAAGGCAGCTTCCTTGATGTTTTTTTCCTACCTATAATCAAAAAAGTTTTATTAAGTATTTTTTTTTAAATTTGAAAAAATTTATCCATTACAACTTGTTATTGTATGACTCTTCTGTTAAAATAAAATGCAAAATGCAAAAGGAGCTTTCAGGTCTCCATTGCAAGTGAGATCCGATTTAGATCTAATCAAATACTGATTTCTTTAATCGAATAAGATCGCTATTTATAATGGATAAATGAGCTCGAATTGATCTATGATTCATACATTTATTCGACTTAGACATCATAAGCTAGGAATATCCACATCTAGCAGAAATGTCGAAATACAGGATACAAATCATGAATGAGGGCGTAGCACTCTTAACGGATATTGCATTGACTAAAGCAACTGCATGCTTAGAATAGTTTCCATCTTCACGTTCTAAAGGAATAACTTCGGGTCCCTAGTTAATGCATCGTCGATAAAAAGGTTTTAAAAATTCTAAATTCGTCAACCTTACACGGCAAGTGTGAATGTGTTTTGAAATGTATCGCTAATCTTACATAAATATCCCTAATAAAATAAGCCTAAGTATATTCAAGGTTTTGGTTTGGTACATATTGATTCAACGTTTTGGTTTGTCATCGAATACTTCCTGCCTTTTCGGTGCATATTTAGAGGAGTTTAATTTGGGTGTTTTGTTTTGTTTGTTTGGACTTGATACACGTGGCCAATTAATTTCGTTTTATGCGATCAAATAAATTAAATATTCAGCAAATTTAGGATAATTCTGCACCACTTAAAACGAATTTCCCATCTAAACAGTAACCACAAAACTCAACCTTTCTCCTGTACACACTATAGACCATCTGAGTAAATAAAAATGCTGTATTTAAAACCAAACTAATTATGACGCCCAATAATCGCCGGTAACCTCGTATCATTTTACATAAATAGCCAGTGAAACTTGATAAAAATAGTATAAAATTGATATTTAATGCTCTTTAGCGGCCTACGTTTTAATAGCTTGCTAAATTATGCAGTAAGGCCAAATTATACGTGGGTGCTACATCATTACAAGCCGCAGCCATAAAACACCTCACGTAAATCGAGTCTAATCCCCAGGATTTACGCCCTAGGTTTTTGTCCAGGAAGCGGTGAATGATTAATACGGATTGAGAAGTATTCAGGGTAGAGGATTAGAGCATTAGGGGAGGCAAAATAAAAGTCAAAAAGAGGAAAGCAGTCTGTTTCTCTTCTGGAACAAGTCTCTAGTCTCTGGATCTGGAAGAAGCAGTCAGCAGCAGCAATGAGATCAGAAGGAGGGAGGAGCGCGTTAAGGTCTTAATATTTAGTAGACGCCGTGCAGAACGGAGCAAGAAGGCTTTGGAAAGTAGGATTAGATTTTGCATGTGTGGTATATAAATAANGTGGTATATAAATAAAGGATCTTCCGTTCGGCTCCTCGCTGAACTACTCTTCCTTTAAAGTGGATAAATAATGCACGTGTTTGTCTGGATCCAAAATCTTCCTGCTCAAAAGACCTGACTCCGGTAAGGACTATGAAGAATGCGGGAGAGAAGAGGGTCTTCACTCCGAAAAAACGAGAAGATGCTGGGATCGGAAAGAGGATAAATACAGCCTAATCATGTTGGTTAGTCCTTTGGCTGCTCGACTGCTTCGAATTCTTCGTATTCCGACATTTCTGATTCGCTCACTCAACATTCAACTTCCACCAGCTTTCGCTATGGTCAGCTCTGGTTCTGGCTCCAACTAGGCGGTGCAGGCTTTAAAGCTTACTAATTCAGCTTAAGGTAGCTTTCTGTGTGTCGCGCTATTTATTTGGAAATTCTGTGAGACTGTTGAACCTCGACTGTTTTTTTAAACGCAGCCTGTTATTCAGAATTATGTCATTCCAATTTAAACGCATGATTTTTAATGTAGGTGCATGGAAATTCGAAGAAATATAAGTACGTTCTCAGCACGTGTCATCATAAATTTAAAATCAGAGGTCAGGCTTCTAAGCTCGCGTTTTGTTTGGAAACGTCGGCGAACGATTGTTGTTGGCTGAGTGAAAGTAGCCGTGTATGAGGGAAGAAACAGGAGAAGGAATTGAGGGAAATACGGAAAAAAATAAAGATAAACAGAAAAGGAGATTAATGTAGGTGCATGGAAATTTGAAGAAATCAAAGTACGTTCTCAGCACGTGTCATCGTGAATTCAAAATCAGAGGTCAGGCTTTTAAGCTCGAGTTTTGTTTGGAATTGGAAACGTCGGCGAACGATTGTTGTTGGCTGAGTGAAAGTAGCCGTGTATGAGGGAAGAAACAGGAGAAGGAATTGAGGGAAATACGGAAAAAAATAAAGATAAACAGAAAAGGAGAGGGAGGATTGCTTCTTCGCGTGAAATGAACCGGTTCCTGAAATGTCTAATGCCAGGCAATGCTTTACTTACTCTCTTTTTTAGACCATTATTTCACATCCTTCCTTTCTATCGCCTAAGATATATGTATTTTCCCCGCACACAAAGGAAACAGAGTTTGTCGATACTTACGAGACTACAATGAGTCTCATTCCCACTCCCGGCTCCTCCTTTTGTTAAACTTTCAAATAACTATTTATCTGCTTACTCCACTTCCTATTATATTTATTTCACAAACTCAACAAATAAATTGCCTTGTAATATCCCGAAAGTAACAGGCTTTTCCTTTCAACTTCAGTACACAAAAATCTTGCAAGAATTTACTGATTTGTGGAAGAAAGAATTCCAGCTGGATAACATCTAGTCGTCATCTCGACAAATAATATTTTTATGTACCTATTGGTGTGCACACAGCTCCGTTCGTATATTCATATCAGGCATCGCATAAGTTTCGTATCCAAAACCGGCAACGCAGCCTTATATCCTTTGGAAGCCCGAAATATATTTTGGGCTATCATTATCTCGAAATCACACAAATTAAATGAATCTATAAATTTTTCAGGTCGGCAGAGTCCAAAACACATTAACTATGGGATGCAACAAACTTGCGATTAGAACGACGATATGTTAAATTGAATTCGCATTTGTTTGATAAGTCGAATTAGGCTCTATTGGAGATAGAAAATAATTGAAATTGTGGAAAAGCTGAAAATTCTAGGTACGCGATGCTTGCTTCGAGAATTTCATTCACGAATAAAGAGCAATGTTACGTGATATACTTTTGAGCTGTGTCCGAGAAGTCCGAATAAGATATTGATGAGCTGCATCAATCACTGAGCTTTGGACGTAGCACTAAAGGGAATGAGCTGCAAATGCTTTTTGCGGCGAGTTGCAAATTGCAATTGAATGCGACAAGCACAATGCCCGTCCGATTGACCCAAGAGAACAGCTAAAAGCTTTTTAGATATTAGGCTGTTCCATTTAATTCAAGTATTTTTCACTTTCGGCGTCCTTCGTCCACCTCTTCCTGTCCTTCAAGTCGACACACATTCCACTGAATAATTTGGTTACGTCCTCGCTCTGGCGAAAGCAGCAGTGTCACGGACGTGCTATGGACACTTGGCTATGCTTCGAAGACGAAGCGAAAGAACGTGGAAATGTTGACCGAGGGAGAGGAGCGAACAGTCAAGAAGTCCGTAAGTCAATATCTTATCAGATACTTGTACTGTTGACTGAAATATAGAGAAGCTTCACAATATCATCTGCTGTCTCCTGCTCGCTCTTTGTTTTTCCAAAAACGTCGAGACAGGGGAAATAATAAAATGTAATCATAATACACTCGTCGTCTTCGCTCAGCTTCACTCAAATAAAAGTACTGACGGAGGTCTGAGTGAAAGTGACTTTCTCCCTGTTCTTCCACATATTTTTATTTGTTATTTCTATTTTTTTAGAGCCAAGGTCCAGTCCGAAAGCAGAGTGTCCAGTGACCAGAGCCTTAAAAATGTTTTTCCTTCCCTTCTGTTGATTTAGTGCGTTGCTCCTCCCGTCTATCGATCTCACAACTACTTTCTAGATTCTCTGTTTCGTGGCCTGGAGCTCCTCCGCCGTGAATTCTCTGCTCTGCTCACAAATCCTCGTAGTAGGGGATATGCTGGGAAAGTTAGAGGCGGCAGTCGCTCTCAGAACGCTCGAGTGAGAACAACTCTTGATCTGCCCTGGCATTCAGGCACGCACACACCAGTGTAGCTACTTTGCTCGCAGACGCTCTGCTTTCCTAAGCCGACTCTCATCTTCACACAAGTCAGATTTGACAACTACTCTGGGGTTTTTTCTTCGCTTTCACCCCTTCACCACTTTCTCCTCTGAGAGGACATTGACTGGAGAAAATGTGACAGCGTCAACAGCATCACAACTATTTACTGTCACTAGTGTCAAATTCTCACTTGGCAGAGTTATGACTTGAGAGTGCGGAGGACTTGCATTAGGACATACTTTCTCCGCCCCCACCCACGCAACTTCCAATTCCACGGCGTAGAAAATTACATGAACACGAACAAGGACAACAACTCGAATCCTGTTTACTGAATCAAATTAAAATGTAAAACTCAAACTTTGCTGACTGCACGCACGGAAAGTTGACAAGTAAGCCAAGAGTTGTAGGAACCTGCACCCCCTCCTAAGAACCACATGCACGGACTCCGGCCGTCAACAAACCCCACGGTGTGAATGCAATTGAGCACAGGGAGACAAAGTGAGAGAGAAAGAATAAAGTTTCCGGTTAGTTTTCCTTGTTCTTCTCAAGAAAAAGTGTGATTGGTGTGCGGGTGACACTTCCTCATCTGTCAACGTCCGTAGATAAACCGAGGTCTACTGTATTCCGTTTTGCTCAGAGAAAACACAAAAGACACACGGCCTTTGGCCAAGCTCAGTCCCTGTGATAGAGCTCCATCATGGTTCTATTAGTGATCAAGAGTAAGGACCATGTAGTGACGCTCATGGAGTGGCTCAACGGACTCCGATGGATTTTCATTCTAATTCTTCTGACCGAGAGTGGTGAGTCGGAGCTCGTTCTATTATTTACTCAGTCCTATTATGCTCTCTTTGTCTCCTCGAATTCCGGGGATTATGTAAGGGATTAGTCGGACTTCCTGCTCAACAGGATCTGTTTTCCATTGAGCTGCCGGCTAAAAGGTTACTTTGTTTATTCTCTGCTGCGGAGTAATGAGTCCAAATGAGGTTATTGAAAGATGGAAGGGGCGAGAGCGTCACCCAACATTGAGAGTGCATTTAGCAAATCGTTCTCTTTCTGCCGTAATGGAGAAGTCAGACGCGACAGGGTTGACTCGTTTTGACTTCCTTGTAGTACACATTATTTTTCATGTCGAGGGCTAAGAATAGAACCTGTTTTGTACTGGAGCAGATGGGAGTTATCAGGATTTCGCATCAATCTCTCCTCCTGCAACCGATTCAAAGGCAGGAAGGGATGACGCTACGGAATCTTAGTCTGGCTGGAGTGCATGATCTAATACATCGTCCTGCTCCATCGACGACAAAAATTCTGCTTAGACTTCACTCGTGTCAAATGTTTTTGCTACATTTGCCCAGGCTCCACAGGATGTGCGTCCATGTCAAACGCACTCTGTCTCCATGTCGTGCACTAGGGCTTTGTTGTTTTTTTTTGCCTAGTAGTGTCATCGAGTACAAAAATAAAACAATCTTCTGATACGTTTAGTTCTCGTCTTTCCCTTCAAAGCCTTTGCATTAGCATGGTGCTCTAACTCAACAAAATTGTCATCGGAGCAATCTAAATGTAAAAAAAAACTTGGTGAATGGTAAAAGGCGTATAAATTTAAATAGGAAATCTTCCATTTGAATGAAGACGTCAAGTGACATAAAAGGAGATTACATAAAGAAGGTTTTAATGAGTATAAGGTGTGAGGCTTGGGCTGTGGAGTGGCTTGCACTCCAGGAGACGCTACACGAAGACCCGGGCATAAATTGTGAGTTATGTTATGTGGATAATATCCGTATCTTCTTCCTCGTGTCTCGGAGAGGTAGTACAAAAGCCAGGGAATTGAGCCGTCCTCAATGACTTCCTACTTAGATAGGCAATCTACATAAGAAGAGCCGGAAAGGGTTATTTAAGGCTGGGACATTATTTTGAGTATCCAGAGACATTCCGCCTCTCTCCACGTGAAAAATGTCAAGTGCTTTCTTCTCTCTACTAAAACTCATTTCAGCTTCTTTCCATTCTTCCTGTTAATCAGATACATCTAACATCAACCTAGTCTAAGTTCGGCTATGCGCTAAATTTGCACTATAAAATACGTATAGGCTGGGAACAGGACAGGAGGCGTGTCGTCCTTCTTGTAGTCAAACGGGGTCCAACAATGAAATTTTTACCCAAAAATATTTTATAGCTCGAGCAGGAGTTATGATTCGAATTTCGGCCTATAAAACAAAATATTTCACAAAATATTTCATATTTCATACAAGTATTAACTTTTTAAATCAACCATTGCTTATTTGATAGAAGCATACTTGTATTCCAGCTGAAATGAAACAAAATTAGGCATGAAACCTATACAAAAGTAACAATAAGCTGTGCAGCCAATAGCTCATGTAAATAGTGTCAAGTTAAAACCACAAATTGCTTTTAAAATATCAGTTTCATTCTGAGTCTAGACCCTAAGACTTTAAGATCCACCCAGAAACTGTGACTGGGACACACACACGCTGCTGTCTATGCAGGAATAATAGACGGATATAAGCAGACGCTTTTTATGTTTATGAGAAAGAAACCCGGAGCGAGTTTTGTGAAATGAAAGGCTGTGTGTAAGCTGGAGATGTTTCACTTTGGTTGAAAGCCCATAAAGAAAACAAGGGAGAAAATATAAATGGGCGGAGAGGAGGAAGGGAAGGTCTCATAAGCTTAAACCCTAACAGCATAATAATATTCCAATCTTCTTCTGCTCTCCGTAAGTAGGCAAAAGTACTTTGTCTGCACCTCAGCCCTTGTTTTCTTTGGAATTATTAACGTGGGGGAGGCTTGGAGATGGAACAGCATAATAATATTCCAATCTTCTTCTGCTCTCCGTAAGTAGGCAAAAGTACTTTGTCTGCACCTCAGCCCTTGTTTTCTTTGGAATTATTAACGTGGGGGAGGAGGCCTGGAGAACAAGGAAGTCCGGAATAAGGTTAAGTAATCCCAACTAGGGCGGCTATGGCCCAGGCCTACTTACAACAAGAACTCTCAGTGGAATTCTAAGGATTTTACGATTTAAAATTATGCTATGCTTCAGCACGATCTAGTGCAGCACGGGCTTTTGCAGTGCAAATAATTGCAAGGGCTACACCCAAACCAGGTTAGCCTCGGACTTTATTATAAAATTCTAAAAATCCACTTTCACTGGAGCAGTAAGCCAATGCTTTTTGTATTGCGCTGTCCATCCTGTTTCGTGCTCTCTGACATGAATTACGTATTAAGTATTTGGCTTTTATGGTCTGGTTGAGCGGACCTGTTAGGTAAGCTTAATGCCCCAAGTCCTCCGTATTGACTTTAGCATTAATCATGTTGACTTCCTTTGCAAAGCTTTGACAAACCATGCATGCTTGCTTGGCTCCTTTAAAAATTGAAGGAGTACTCCTACAGTAAACACCGTAATTAAATCGTAGGGAGTGGAAAATTCCAACTAACAGAAAGAGGAAGAGCCGGGAGTCTTCTTTCATCAGAGAATTTGTTAAGCCAATTTAGATTTGCCCCTTTTTTCTGTCTTCTGTCATCAAGCTTTGTGCTGGGTGAACTGTACTTTCTTTTATCTAAGTCTCTGAATTAAACGAGCAATTGGTAAGGCAAACTTTTAATGGAGTTTACAATAAGCTTTTCTATTCGAAGAAAGTCTGGCATTGACGCGTGGTGACTAGACGTCTACGTTTGTAAGTACGTGGCGCATTGATGCGTCCATTACCCGTGTATCGACTTTCACAATTTGGCTTGAAAGCCACAACCCCTTTCTGCTCAGCAATTTTCGACTGACTGTGTTGCGTGCTTAGTCCCGAGCAAATAATGATCCAGTCATTGATTCAGGATTCCCAATTGGCAACTGAGTGGACTACTACAAAAATCATTCATACATAATAAGGGTTGAGCGAAGGGGGATAAGGCGGAAAGTCATTGTTTTCTCATTTTGACTTTTGTATTAGCTCTCTGTGTCAATGTAGTGTTTTCCTTCGTCGACTTGGCTTCGGAAGAAAGGGGGGGC
>VNWX01001002.1:0-17123 GCA_009869905.1 Ceratophysella communis
TTCTCATAACTCTTGTCGACACCTTCGTTTTTTTCTGTTCTACTTGGAATGCATAGCGGACAATGGCAAAGTGTACGGTGCATTTTTGGAAAAAATTAGATACTATTTACTAATAAATATGATATTTTTGGTTGGACACCGTGTAGTTTTATTGGGAAATTAAAATCCCTTTGCTGCATGAAAAACAAATTTAATAGATATTTCGGGGCGAATAATCTGATAATGTCAGACATTTTTTAGAAATCCTTTCTCACGTTAAATAACGACCCGCTAGCCTAGATCCGAAATTTTTGAACAATTTGAACCATTTAAAATTGTAATCATGATTGAGGATAGACAGGACAAATGCTTGACAAATTGTTTTTTCCTTGACTCTTCAAATCCGATGCCCTGATTGCTCTGGAATCTCTGTTTGAGAGTGGATAGGAAATGGGGACACACAGAAGCCTGGTTCATTTCTCGGGGCAGACCAGTAGCCCAAAGAAAGGAATTTCGAGAATGGAATGCTGCTGGGAGGCAGCACAACATCCACTTATTCATCAATGCTGCTCCTGCTTGATCGAACTGGGATCTTGGAATCTAGGGCTTGGTCAATTGGGTCGATTTCGATCGACGACGAAGCTAGAACATTTTGAAACCGACTCCAAAACTAAGATTTAATTCTTAGAAATTTCGAATTTACACGTGTTGCATTCATGCTAGCCGCAAACTCGAATGACCCAAATCCAACCTTACAATGCCCAAAATTCGACGAACGACTTACGACTCCCTGTAATTCTTGAGAAGAACAGATTGTTCCACTTTCCGTCATAAGAGGATTGTGCTTTTTCTTTTGTTTACTCGAAATGCTCTCTCGCTTCCCTGCTGTCTTTGTTTTCTTCGAAGACATTACCAGTCGTTCAAATGGTCTCTCGTCAGGCTTTACTGTACAGACGAGAGAAAACAAAAGAGAGACACTTGTAATTTCACGGTGAACGGAGGGATTTCTACTATTTATTAGTTGCTAGCTATTTAACTCGGCGGAAGCTCCAAGAATTAAATCTTCTGTGAAAAAGTCTTTTGTTTTGAAGCAATACTTAGAAAATTAATGAAGTGCTTAAAAGTACTTGGGTGACAGGTGAGTGCTCTAAAAGTATCAGTCGGACAGGTACGAGCTAAAACTGGAATAGAATACTAATAATTGTATAAATTTTTAAAATTCTTGAGGCCCCATTCCCGATTGAGAACTTCAAAGCTATTCTAATAATTTCAAAATCAAACAGTATGCCTATCGGTTTAAGTCCTCAAGTGATGCAGCTTAATTTTTATACGAAGATCTGTGAACATTTTAATTGAAAATTCGATTTATGTTTGAAGAAAAAATTGAAAAAAGGGACTTTGAACTGAATTTAGGCCGTTTAGTGAAATATATAATGAACAACTTAACTGATCCCTCAGTGCTGGACGGAAACTATTAATTTATTTATTAGAAAATTATTGTTTTAGAATACTTTTACGAGCATTTGTCCGGTTTACTAGTGCCTCAAATGTTTAGCTTCAAGCTTTCTTTAAAAAATTAAAATCACAGCAATACATTGAAAAATTGAGTACCTAGCTCAAAATTCTCGATTAGCCAAAACCACCATCCAAAATTGTCGAGCTCCACTATGACACCTCCCTCTCTAAAATATGGAAATTTTCCTGTAGAATTGAAAATAACTCATGGCCAAGGATTTTGTATAGAGAAAGCCTGAAAGGAAGTTCCGGATATTGTTGTTGATTCAGAGGAGACTGAAGGAGATAAATCAAAGAACACTCCAGTCTGTCTCCTGACTCTCTCCAGCTTCCTTACAATATTTTCACAGTTGGGTGAACTTTCTTTTGGAGTCGGCTATTCTTCTGAGCCTGATATCCACAGCTTTCTCCTTGACGCTTTCTGCTCAAGGAATATCCAATATAAACTAAACAAAGTGAGTGGAGAAAGTCCTGTGCCCACTTGCTTCTTCGTTCTCTCGTCTCATTATCAGCCCCTTTCCTTCTGCTTGAATTAAGTAAGAGACGCTTTTGAAGAGTTTAGGTGGTAGTTAGTTAAGTTATAGGCCTTAAAGTGAAAAATACCCAGGAGGGTGGAAAGGAGAGAGAGCTTTCGCCGTATAACTCAAGGAGCAGGATGGCTCGACAATTGGTCGGGGTTGTTCGAAGAAATTAGCATTTGCTTATGCGGCTATATATAAACTACACTTTAAATAAAATTCTTTGATAACTTAGACATTAATAAATAAATAATCTAGTGGCATCTACTCGAATTAAAATGCTTGATTCGACTTAGGGTTAGCTCCAAGCACTTAACGAAAATCTTCCGATTTAAGCCTTGCTTTGAAATGTCTATAAATAAGATCGACGATCTGCACAATACTATGCTGAGATGTTTATTTCAAATTATACGTGTACATGAATTTCCATGAACGAATTGTTGTATAACCGTGGTGCTACTGGCCCCTTACCGGAGCTTTAAGCATACTATCCGTATAGTAGCTACCAGCAGCATTACAATCTTTCCACTTTCTTAATTCCAAGCCCTCGTTTTCACTCATTTCACCCGAATAGAAAAAGAAAGGGAAAGTTTTTTTTTGTATAATAACTTTCTCCTGAAGCACTCATGCGAGGTCGTGTGGAAAATATTAACTAGCTGTCGATTTCTGAATTTTGAACTGAAATTCGCTCATATTTTGCATATTTGCAGTTGGAATATGCAATGCAGGAAAATCTATTTAAAAATATCATTCCGATTATTTTTTAATAATACAATGCAATTATTGCTTGTCTACAGATTCCCGCCGGGCTCCAGTGTCAGCTGATAAGCCGGAAGAGTCGGAGTACAAAGGAGCGTCGAGCGGTTGGGTTCTGGAGCCCAGCCCAGTTCAGCAAACGAAGAAAACAAAGCTTTTTCAAAGTTCTTCGGACGAAGATTCCTTTGAAGATGAGTTTGAGGAGGATGAGGATGATGCAGAAGAAGATGAAGAAGATTCACCACAGGTTTTTTCCTCATCGGCCGAGCGGCGAAGAGCAGTTTTGGAACGTGAAATCAAAAAAGCAGATTCATCTTCATCCCTCTGCTCGCCTCAGGAATATGAAATATTAAAAGTACGTGAGTCGCCTTCTAAGAAACTAAAAACTTCAAATCCGTTCTAAAGGCGTCCGAATCTCGGGAGTCCAGGTTTTTTTGGGTTCTGGGTTGTTTGGTCGATGTCGAATGGGCTTCGGGCTTTATACCAAAACCAACCGAAGCTATACCTAATCTAAAGAAACTAGATTTTTTATAATTCAAATTAAATATTATAATAAACGGCGTCAAAGCTTGCAAATAATCCTATACAAATTATTTACAGTAATAAAATAATTTGGAACTCGACTTGACCGTGTCCACGTCACCCAAGGGTGAAACTGTGAAGAAATAGCATTACGTATTCTTAGGGCTGGACGACTTAACTTTCCGCAATCCATCTAGCTACTTTCAGGCTTTCTTTCACTGAAATGCTGTAACTGCAAAGGCGTAACTTTAAACTTTACCAAGGATTAGTTTAGTTTAGACGGACAATCATAGAATCCAGAATCCCAAGGCTCAACCTTTCCAACCAACTTATTGTCATTGTAATCCCTCTGGATTTATAATGTCAGGAGTGGGCTTTTCCGGGTTTAATGGGGGTCACACGCTACGCGGTAATGAACGTGGAAGGAATAGCCAATTTCTTTGCCCGGATATTCTAAGATTTTAACACGTAATGGGAATACTTGAAAGCCTATTTAAGTACCATTTGAATTCGGTAGTTCACAATTCATTTTGTACCGAGACCAAGAAGCACTTGAGTGACCAGTGGCAGTCAATGCTAAAACTTTCAATGATTTAAAATTGTGTAAATCCTGAATTTTTTATTTCCTAATTTCACAGGACAATTTGCTGCTATACAGCCACGAACGATTAATCGGAGGTGTACAAAGCTTCAAGAAAGCATTGGAATCAGAAAACGATCGTGATCGGCGGGGCAGTGGTGGGGCAGAAGAAGAAAGCAATGAGGCCAGTCGGTGGGAAAAGCGTCGCTCTCACTCTCACTCCCAACAACAGCCAGCCCACCAACATGGCACGCCGAACAAACTGTTCTTCGACGAAGCTCTTGGTGATGGGCCTGAAGCCGGAAAGGACTATTTGCTCAGTCTCATGTTCTCACATTTTGACCAGAATAATAATGGGGCTCTGGAGTACGACGAGTTACGGAAAGTACGCAACTTTCTTCCCTAGACTTTCTCCTTACCTTAGTTTACTCAAAAATGGCTTTATGGAATGATACGACCAGAGGCTTAGATGCTCCACTTGTTTCTGCATTCTAGAGTAGTAGGCGTCGGTTTAGGCTAAACTTTCCGTGGGGTTAGTCCTTAGCCTTGGTCACGGCGTTGCAGCAAAACGACGCATTTTAAGGGCCAAACTTTCACTCACAGACTTTCACTCGCAGAGCCTTAAATGCTCCAGAATTTAACGTAATGCCAATTATGCTTCAATTTACGAAAACGATCTAGGGGGTCAGTAAAAATTCCTTGTAGACGCTCATCTCGCCACGAAACTCAAGCTTAGACCTACAACCAGGGCTCGTGTAAAAGAAAAGATTTATAAAAAATGTATGACATTATCAATGCAGAAAGCAGGAAGCGAAGGCATCTTGAACAAAACTGTGCTTGTCTCTCCTGAGGAATGTTCAATGTTCTTAGGGTCCTAGAGAGACAATGGGAAATTCTGGAGTCTCTAGACGCCTCGATGCGAAGCCGCAATTGTTTCAGAATGTCGACATTTTATAGACAGAATAGACATTCTGAAGTGGAGGATATAGTAGCAATAGAAACGGTGGTTGGTGGTCTTGAAGGCTGCTTCGGAAATATGCATGGAGAGAGGCACAGACTTTCACTTTGGCTGATTTATGGCTCTTGTTTAAATGCTTTACACTCGGAGACTACAGGGTCTTTGTCTACTTTTCAGGTTGGAGCTGAGAAGAATCTGGGGAAATTAGCTCCAGGATGTAATTTGGTGGATCTTCTACGCTACGATGACTCGGATCGGAATGATCAATTAAATATAAATGAGTTCTACACGGCCTTCAACAAGCTCTACAGTAAGTTTGATTTCAACATTACCTAGATGTTCGAGATTACAAGTTCATTGTACGCAAAGCTAATGCCTCAAATTGAGTATTTCTAGTAAATATACCAAATTGAAATATTCTACAATTTTACTACGAGTTCCGTATTTAAAATTTCGAGTTTAATTACACGAACTGTCGATAAGACTTGTTTAATCAATCTTGGGCCCAGAGCTAACTATTATTTTTTAATCCTAATTGAATATATGGTTGCGAATAAACTTTCTCAGATGGCGGAGTACGCTGCACGGTCTTTAAAATTCCTATCTAAAATTTAATTTAATTTGAGCGTTTGTAATTTTGATAATGTGTTTTTTAACCATTAAATTCCTTCGAAATACTTTACTGTTTCAAAAGCATTACCATTTCTAAATTTATAGAATTTGTGACATTCTGTTTTTCTACAACTATTATTACTATCTATTAGCCGTCATCACTACTCATAAATATTGTCATCTGTACACAAGTTCATCTCACAACTATTAATTTTCCAAATAATTCAGTGTTTAATTACGAGTTTTTGGGAACTTTCTAACACGGCGCGGCGGCTTGCATGCGAGGCATCAAAGCTAAATCACTCTACCGAAATATTTCTGTCGCTTCTAGCTAAGTCCTTTAATTTTCTTTGAGATAATCCAAATTTTTCCGCCTGTTCTTTCCCAGGTGTGTCGGTGATCTCACTGGACAAGGCTCTGGAAGTGACACGCGTGACAGGGAACGTGGGGGAAAGCCTGGAGCTCAAGTGCGACGTGAGCGAGAAGCCCACCAATGCCCATTGTCTGGAAGCGCTATGGACTCGACCTCGCGACCCTCAACCAAGACGACCAAGTTCGAGTCTTTGCTGACGGAACTCTGTTCCTCAGTAAAATCCAGCTCCTCCATGCCGGAAATTACAGCTGTCAGGCACAAAGGAATGACAAAGTTGTCCAAACTCATATTCTCACTGTACGAAGTAAGTTTTCCTTTCAGGACAAACAGATCATCAAATCACTTTCACCCCACACTTCCGCCTGCTTTCACCCGTGCTGCCCTATGGCAGTGGCTACTGGTTGTAGAGCTGGCTAAAAGATGCCCTTCGAAAGCCCAAATCTAAACGTATTATCAGATGAGATCTCTATATCTACTGTCTCTTTTTATCCTTTTAATCAATTTCAGCTCTACCGGACGTGAAAGTAACTCCACACATTGTTTGGGAAAAGCCGGGTGCGGAAGTGACGATGGAGTGTCGAGTCATGGGTGAGCCCTTTCCTGTCGTCCAGTGGCTCAAGAACGACGATCCACTTCCATCCGAGCTGAGTGACAAGTACATTGTGACAGGAGATGCCATTCGACTCACACTCAAGGATATTTACTTCTCGGACACTGGGGCTTATATGTGTCAGGCTGAGAACTCGGCTGGAAAGCGACTTGACATCACTTCACTCGTTGTCATTGACGAGCAGACTCCGTCGTCGGGTATGGAATGTCTGTTCTCTTACAAATGGCGACATTTAAAGTAGAATTTTTTCTGATTGAAATTCTTGGAATTTTTTCTCGATTTTCAGCTCAAACGAACGAATCTCAGTTTTTCGTGTTTCATGAACTCGGCATTTCTGTGTATGATCCAACGAATTGTCGAATTCAGCATCAGATTCAGGCTACTGATATTATTCCGGGGACACAGGTAAAAATTCATAGCGTTGTTGGCGATGACCTATTATGCCTGACTGCTAATTTGATGACCTTTAATTACAGGAATACGTCTGCGGCGAGCACGAGCATAATACTTGCGACTGGGGTCGAGCCATCCGCGTCTCATCCACGTACGTCTACGTCTCGCAGCCGAACATGGACCGAATCCTGGTCATCTCGGTTTCCCAATGGACAGTTGTGGACGTGGTGTCCACGGATCGCTACCCCGTCAATCTAGATTACGTTCCTCATCTGGATCAAGTCTGGGTTCAGTGCTGGAGACAAGATGAGCCCGGGTCTCAGAAAACTCTGCAAGTGATCCGAGACGCCAAGGAAAAGAAGAAGCATCACACCGTGCACCCAGAGCCCATTGACAGTCACTTTGACCTCGTCGAGAACCTCTTTCTACCACCTGACCTCAAGTCCAGTTCTCAATTCCGCTACGGCTACGTTTCACACAAGAACGCAAGGGGACTCTATAAAATGGATTTAGTGGGACTGCGCTATGTCAAGTCGTTAGATCTGACACCCTATAATTGCTTTCCACAGCATGTTCAATTTTCAGCGCTATGTGAGATCGCATTTCTAAAATTCTAGCATTCAAAATTTGATGCAGATTCCAATGATGCATAATATTAACATATTTTCAGATGGAATGATCATCGTGGAATGTTACGAGCCCGTAACCATGAAACACTCTGGTCAACTCGTACTGGACGCCATGACGGATTCCGTCGTGTATTTTAAGGGAGATCGATTCGGAAGGCCGTATTTAAGTCCGGACAGCCGGAAGCTTGTCACGGTATCTCATAGTTCGGACGGGACTACGCTTTTATTACAGTTGGTCAAGGGTAAGATTTGATTCTTGTCGTTAGGTCAAGTAGTGGATCAGTGTCAAGTATTGGAATGTAGCTGTAATTTAAATTAATCGACTATTTAGAAACGGGACTCGAATTCTTCTTCGACGTGAAAACCTCTCTGAACGTGAGCGACGTTTCGTTCTTTCCATCCCAAAGGTCACATACGTATGACCTCTATGCGAGTGCAGTGGACAAGGAGGACGTACTCTTTGTTGACTTGGAATCAGGTAATTTTCATATGAACTTTGACTTTTTCACGAACTTGGCTAATTTTTCCTATTTCGAAACTTAGGTAAAGTTGAGATGGTATCAGGCGTGGGTGAGTCCCTGCATACGAGTCCTTGGAAAAGTGCTCAGCGTCCCATATCATCCCAAGGCCTGTTTTCCAGCTACTTGGCCACACCAGCCAAAGACAGCGTATTTGTGTTAAATGGACAGAGTCACACGGTCAACTGCCAGATTGGAGGATTGTCCAAACCGCATCTGATTGTTTGGTTGGAGAAATAGGACATTTGCAAGGGCATAAGCTTAATCTATGTATTTAGATAATATTAGATGGTAAATCAAATATACCTAATCTAGGCTCTGAATTTGCAAAATATTCGTATTTCAAAATAAATGTACAGTAAACCTTCAGTTCCTAAATATCTGTATTATGGCTTAGCGAACAGAAGTATTCCGAGTTTCATTTTCGATATTTAAACTATTAATTGAATTGACGTCTGATATATTGTTTCCTCCGATACAGCATTTTACTAAGGTATTATGCTTAAAATATCCATGCGCTCGGCTTGTACTAATTTTTAAAAACGCAGTTTCTATAAATATATTTAAATATTGCTAATCTGATTGATTGATTGATTGATTGATTGATTGCATTTATTTCAGTGTCTAAGTAAATTCAGCAATTACAAATTATAATGCACATAAATTATATCATACGCAGAATAAAAGTAATTAATAACAGCATAGCCAAATGACTATACCAGCTGGTTTCCATAAACTGACACTTTGATGGAGATATACTCTTGTTTTATCTGAAATTGAAAGTCGTGTATATCGTGTTGTACCTATTCCTAGCAGTTAGCTGTAGGTACATTTAAATTATTAAGTATTTAAGAACGAATTAAATCCACTCTAGTCTACTACATATGTAGTATAAAAAATCATAAAATAGACCCGAAAAAAACTTAAATTGCATATTGCATTTGTACTTGTGTTTAGAATATTGTACGTAAGCTGCATCCAGATACATACATAATTATAATGATGATGCATTAATTCTATGTACAATTCATTAATACGCTATAAATAACCCGCTGCATTTGTACGTAACCAATATCAAAATTACTAAAAATTTCATTATACATAAGCTAACACAACGTAAAATACGACAGTTCAGGTATATCATCATTTCATTTAAGAAAATATATCTAGTTATTTAAAAATAAACCAGGTCAAATGTCGAACTGATTCGAGTCAGAGCAGAGGTTAGATCCGATGAAACTTGTACGTAGAAGTCATGCGAATATAGATTCACAATTAAATTTTGTAAATGTAAAAAAAACTACGAATAACAAACTAATGCCTTACCGGTTTCTCGTTTTGTAGAAATATTAAACTTGTGTTAATAAAAGTTATTGGAAAACGAAGACATGTACCCATGGATATTTTATTTCATTTTGAACATTCAATACACGGCTATAGCTGTAGAGCGTTTATCGATTAAAATTAATTTGACTATTGTTTTAAAGATCTTTAAACCATTATTAGTATGGACCTGAGAAAGTGAAACTGCGAAAGCACGTGTAGTAAAAGCAAAGGTGCGAAAAGTGAAAAACGAGAGGGAAAGCGACCCACACCCTATCGTGAATCGTGACGTACCAGCCAGTCCGTGAGAAAATATTTTTTGTCGACTGCTGTCGGCAATTTATTTTTGCACGACTTTGTGCTGTCCGCCATTTAACTGAAAACATACTTGGACTTTGACCGTTGGCATCAAGCAAACCAGCCGAAAGCGGGTTACCGGCACCGGCATCAGTGGTGAGTAGTGAGTGGCCAGCTCCGCTCCGACGACGTCGACATCGACAGCCTTAGGATTTTCTGGTTTGGAAGGTACAAAATCACAGGCATATCTAATTCGTTTGGGTACCTACGTATATTAATATGTCACTTAACATTAAAGAATACGTGTAAAACTAATTTAAGGTTTGCAACTTATGTTCTATGTTATTGTTTCGTTATTAGTACATCCACTCCACTTCCACTACCTTCAGAGAAGCCTGTGACATTTAAGACTCATCGGCTGTCGGCGAGGAACTTCGGATTTCAGTTATTGTGATATGGATATCACATTTGACCCAGGCAAAAATTAATACGAGCTGAGATGAATGACCCGATGAATGGTGTAACAATCAGTAAATGACCGGTGTAGGACCATCCCACATTAATGAGCTCGCCTCATTTCTCTAATAATCCCACATCTTTGTGTTCGGAGATTGGAGACCGACACCCGATCATCTTTTAAAGCCTGGTGTTTCGTTCTGTGCCCTTGAACCCTTTTAAATATTAACCCAGTAAGTGCTTTAAATTTTCTGAAAAGCCTACTGACTGTTTTCAAAATATTCAAATCTTTGAAGAAAACCTTAAATCCTGAAAATTCTGGAATAAGTCGAAAGATTTCTGGTTGGAAATCTTATTTGCTAAACAGCCTAACTTCATGAGATAGTTAATATGGGTTTAATTTCTTTCTAGGAACACTAACGCATCTGGTCTGTCCACTTTTATATTGTCAACATGGTACGGGAATCCCTGCTTCGTCGGTTGTTAAAGGAAATAGAAATACCATCGCAGCAAGAATTACCTTACAAGATGCACCCAACAAATGGCTTAATGACAGAATTGAAGTCAGAACCACCCCCACCTCGTCTTCCCTCAGCGCTCTTTAATCTGGGGTCCATCATCCAGCGGAAAGAAATACATTCTCAACAAAGCTCTGAAGAAATCTAGAATTAAACACATAATTCGTGTCTGTGGGTCTGAGATTACCTATGGTCGTGAAGCGTTCTTGGAATCAATTATAGTTCAGATGCGCCGTGGAGCTCAGCAGAAACAGAGACGGGAAGTTTGTGATAATAATCTAACCTGGTTTCATCAAGAACTAAAGTTACTCTGCAGAGAAGTTTCCGGAGCAAGTGGTGGAACTCCGAATGAGAGAATTGTTCTGGTCATTGACAAGGCCCACCTTCTTGCACCAAATCATTCCGAACTCCTGGGATTTTTTCAAAGCTGTCAAGATTATACGAATCACAATCTTGGTGTCATTTTCTGCAGTGTTACTCATCCGACTCTGCTTTTCGATTCCAGATACAATTCAACTACGGGTATGTCCACAATTCACTGCCCTCGCTACACAAATGAAGAAATTATTCAGATTATTGCCAAGAAGCATTCCGCCGGCATTGGGAAAAAGTACGAATTTTATCTTCTATTTGTCACAAATATTGTCACAATGTTGCAACATACCTGTACAGATCTGCTAAGATTATGGAGATTCATTAACTTTCATCACGCTGAATTTGAGGAACGTAGACTCAATGAAAGTGACTTGGGTGCTCTGTGCAAAAAACTCGTTGCCAAATTTAAGACTGATTCACTCCTCCTCGATAAATACGTCATTGGAGGTACTCCCAGTATTTGTGCGAAGCGGAAAATTGTAGAAGATATTTCACCGAAGTTCCTAGAAATGCCAATTGCAGCCAAAAAACTAATTATAGCTGCCTTTCTCGCCTCGAAGAATCCAGTACCAGTGAAAATTTTGAGCTTTCAAGAGATCAAGACTGCCAAAGAGCGCCGCTCTGCTGCCCAAGAAGTTGACCAGCCTCCTCCTGTAGCAAAAGGACCCGTGATTTTCACCGAAGAAAGACTCCTGTCCATCTATTCCAAGATTTCCGGTGAGCCATGCGTAAAGAAAAGTGCCTATCTATCAGGAATTTCGGAGTTGTGTAGCAATGGATTGCTAGTTCGTTCCGATGACAATCCGGATGCCTGTAAGTACCGCTGTCTTGCTCACGGAAGCCTGATCAAACAGATTTGTTCAACCATCAACTTTCCTTTGGGCCATTATCTTCGATTGCCGATACCCTCAATTTTATTTGACAAAGAAGAATTCAATGGAGTTGATGAGTGATGAAGTTTTAGAAAAGGTGTCATTGTTATTGCTACCTAGCTTTTTTATGAACTTATTTTGACTACATATACGTATTGTTATTTTTATGTTATTGGAAGTCTAGAGAATCTCCTATTATATGTAAGTATCACCATTTTACAAAATGATTTTGAGAGCTTTATGATAATCATAGATCTTGACCGTCCGGAACGACTAGCCAATATACTAGTCCTTAATGATTTCGTTTACTACTGTTTTCTTGAGTCTTTATTTTTTATTTGCTCTACATAGTACATTTCTATTGTTTGGCTAATTATTTCGAATTTTGAGTACTGTATTAAAGCATTTTTGGTGGCTATTTGAACTTAAACTTAATTTGATCCTTTCAATTAATGAGTTTGAAACCACGTTGTCTTGCCTAATAGGGATAATTTGTGTTTTTATTGTTTCATTATTACGATTAAGATTCTGAATAAGGGATTCACGTAATTTTGGCGGATTTTCGGATACTTGTTTTGTATTTTGTATTCACATGTCTATTACTTTCGAAGTTGTCCTCAGTGTGGTGGTTGATGCACGTGGGAATTCTAATTCCATGCACGTCCAATTATTTTCTAACAACTCGAGCTAGATGCTTCTTTGCTCCGACTACTGGGGTTATCAAGGCTTTTTACTTGGCTTTCGATTTCTCGTTCAATGGAATCAGTCTTTCTACAAACAAAGAAGATGCTTCTATATGTAAAACTGAGCATGGAGCGTGGATTGTCAGAAAATAGCGTTGGAACGTTCAGAGTTTCTTTCTGCAAGAATACCAAGCATTAGAATTAAATTACACTCGTGCGTAAAACTGTTAGTACTGTGTTCGAAATCGCCTTTGATGCAAGACGAAGACTTACCTCAAAATTAAACCCGATTTTCTTAATAATTTCAACCAGAAAGTCATATGAGGGTTCAATTGAGTCTTCATCAGGCAGATCCGCATAGTGATAGAGCAGGGGACCGATATTTATCCAGATGCCATTGGTTTTCAGGCACTGATAGATTCTCTCCAGAAAGGCAACAATGTTGGTAGCACAGTCAATGAAGAAGCAGGTAACAATGCAATCCCATGCGTTTCTATGCTCTTCCTTGTCGTAAACTACGTCAAGATATTAGTAAGGTTGGCGTTAATTGCTAATTGCAAGTTTTTGAATAGAAAATAACCTAACCATCTAGGAAGTCTCCGGCAGTCATCGAGAATCGAACATTTGCTGGCAGATTCACTTGGGTCAATATCCGGAAAAGTTGCAGAACGCAGCTGATGATCGTGATGAAGGACATTTGTACTTTGTGAAATCCATGGGTAGCATTTGTAAAGTGACCTCCCGTTACATCTGAAAACTGAAGACTATCTTAGACACGGAAATGGCGGCCGAAGCTTCGGAACATCTCTAAAAACAGCTTGGTAATGCTATCAATAACAGGCAAAGCTTCTACAACAAAGTGTAGTTTAAATAGCAGTTTACTCACTTGTTTAGTACAAAATTCGAAGCAAACAGCATATACATGCTGAATTCGTTTCCTTCGGTACAATATCCACGGCGAACAATTTCATGGGCAAGTCGACCTGTTCCAGCACCAGGTACTAGAATTCGTATGTCCTCTTTTGGCCTAAAAAACGGAAGGTCAATTACGAGATTTAAAGCTAAGGTTTACAAACAAAAGTCTGGCTCAATCACAATACATTATCTAATACTTAACATAAATTACTTATTCATGATCTTACTCTATATTTCCAAACTGGCATTCAATTTCTTCAAGAATAGGAACATAACAGGATTTCCGCTCAGGTTCACCTTCTATGGACCAGTCCCGGACGAGCTGCTTTAAGACGGCACTCAACTTCTCATAATCAAATCCACTTGGCGTTATTTCTTGCTTCGCTCGGATTGCCTAAAAATTACAAAATTTAGCGTCTTTTCTTGAACAAATTGAAACAACAAACAATTACATTTACACACGTAATGCTGGATTACGTAAGGAGCAATATCCACTGATCAGCCTTACATTTGATACATAAACATCCGCATGATTCTCGAAAAGATTTGTTTCATCGTAAGTCATGAGCATAAACAGATTTTGATTCACATCGACCCCAACGCCAAGCATTCGGAGATGATCTTTGTAATCTGCTAACAGGTCTTGATGTCTTTCCGGAAGTGTTCCAAGGTATTTCAAGGTATTCCGGATCTTTTTCATTGTGTATAGTCTGTGAAAATAGAATTAAATACTTAAGTACCCAATATTATTGGAGCTCCAGCGTTGTTTCAATGCGCGTGTCAATCAATAATGGGTAAGCAAAATTTCAGGAAAGCCATACTTGTACGTCCGATAAGTTGTCACTACTTTTCGGAATAGCTGCCTTTCAGTGTCCCAATCTGGGTCCATAGCTCGACTCGATATTTCTTCATTTCCAAGGCTTACAGGACAGCCATACTTGTACGTCCGATAAGTTGTCACTACTTTTCGGAATAGCTGCCTTTCAGTGTCCCAATCTGGATCCATAGCTCGACTCGATATTTCTTCATTTCCAAGGCTTCGGTTAATTGAAACGACGCCATCGCAGTCCTCCATTTTTGAATTTTTGTTAAGCTAAGCTACAGTTGACTGATCACAGGTGACAGGTACTGGAGAGCTTGAGTTTGATCTATGAGCTATGACGTGACCTACAACCAACCTGAAACTGTCACCTTTGGTCTGACAATTGACCTGCTCAAATTCTTATCTTTTTCGAAATATTAATTGAGAAATTCCATCGGCGGCGACGACCCCAAGCCCAATTGTACAAAACTCAAAAACATTAAACTCCCGCAACCAGCTTATCATTGGGTGGCACACACACGCCTTCGTGTGAAGTCGGGGTCCGAAGTTGGACATTCGAGATTTGAGCTTGAGATCGAGGCCGCTTTTCTTTAGATGAGGAAGGTTGTGTTTGCAAGCAACGCCAGGATTCTGCTCTGCTTTTCTCTTTTCTCAACCTCAAAGCAGGCGTGGCTTGATACTAGCATGTTGCCTGACTCGAAGCTAGGGAGCAATGTTATTGCCAAACTTATTAAATGAACATGCAAATATTACTTAGCATTTCAAGTTATGAAGTTATGAATATTATGTAACGTATGCTTATCTTAATTTTTTCTAATAGTGAACTTTTGTTTATTATACGAATATGTTTAAAATATGGTTTAAATTATATCCGTATGTAAACACTACTCCTAGAGCATTTGACCGAGGGATTTAAAATTTTCTGCAAATTGAAATTTTCAAAGCACAAACTCATCGGAAAAAATGGAAGTAGGATTATAGTCAACGGTCAAATCAGTGAAGACGTGAAAAAACCGCTAAGCAACCTGAAATCACTATGCGAAATCCAGGGTTTAAATAAACAAATGGGTGAACCTCAAACGAAAAATGTAAAAAATAAATTAAACAAAAGTTTCTAAATCTCCACACTAAACTTGAAATACATAATCATAATAAATTTCAAAATATTTCAAAACAAATTTTAGGCAAGTATCCTAAAAAAAACATTACTTCCAAACTCGAAAGTAAGAAATCTACCGATATTTCAAGGAATAATAAGCATTTATTAATCAATAGTAGATGATATATTTCATATCGTACCATTATCAATCATTATCAATTTTACATGCATTAGCATAAAAAGTAAATATTTACGAAGCACTCAATATTTATTTATAAAAGAATATACTAGTTTAGAAATTGTCCAGGCTGGATATGGATATATGCAAATCGCAGGATATTTGATTGACAATTAAGAAGTTAAAAAATATCGCAAATATATATGTGATCTACTAGGTATGTGTAGTATCCGCCTGGTCAGAGAACCATGATTTCGCGAGCGAACGCACCAACAGAATCATGTACGACTGCATGTAATAAATACTTGCTTTGTAGCCTATGGAGTACTGTACCGTAAGTAGCTTCTACCTCTGCTGGGTTATTAAATGTGCAGCCGCTATTAGCGGCCCATGCTAATACACATGAGTTGTTTTTTCACCGTACCCCTACACAACAGGAAGAGAAGCTAACGGCTAAACCTTTCTCCGACGTATCTTAGCACAGCCAACCGGCCATGGCCACAGTGTACGCTCTCCAAGCGTACAGTGTTGCCATGTTTCATATCTACACAACACAAGCTTCTTTTAGTTTCCAGAAGTACATAAGTGAACTGTATTTCTGTGACTTCGAAAATAAGGCTTTAAATATTCCTCAGCTAAACATTGAAGCCAGAGTTTAATGTGCAGTTATAAGCACAGTTGAGCTCTAGTTTAAACTCCAGCTCACCCTCGCTTATCAGCTCATCTGAATCTAAATTGACAATTTGTAGGATTACGAGCTGTTAAACTGAAATTTTCGACAGATGTGCCGTTCCATAGGGATATGACGACAATATAAAAAATTATGATTCCAAGCAAGGTTCTGAACAGATTACGCGCCGCAGCAATGCGCACACAGCCCGAATCCGATCGTAAAAATACCAGCTTTACCTATAACTAAAGATGAATAAAGCCAACTTCCATGTACCTGAAGAATATATGTAGATCCGTATTTCTCAACAATGTCCTATGTCCTACTAATCGCAGAGCCGGCAATTCTATGTAAAACTGAATGTTTCATTTTCGTTGATAGTCGACTGAAACTTTGGATGACCACGATTCATGACCCCCTGACCCCACTGTAAAAACTTTTTTTCACATATTTTTAAATATTTCCCGTTTTTAGCAAATATAAATATTTACGAACATATTTTGCTATTTTTAGCAAATATTATATTTTTTACCCAAAAAACAGCTAAAATTTGAAGAATTATAGATTTAAAACTTTTTTTCTCCAATTAACATATACCTTAGAGTATAAAAATTTGTATTCCATACTCTAACCCAGAAACTTATTTCATTTTCCACATACGTGTCGCTTGTGCTACCTAGATTAGAATATACGTGCATGGTATGATTAAGAACTGCCACTGTTCCTGATCCTGACCTAATACGTAATTAGTAGATAGTGTGGTAGTACGATTATTCCATTAAACCATGTTAATTAAACCCATTAAATTCCACTCTAAACATAAATCAATTAACCAGATCGGTTTGTTTTGGCCACAGCCTTCTGGTCATTCCAAAACAAGCATAATGCCACTTTTTAAAACAAAGAAACAACGTTTTCAAAACTTAATACTTGTCTACAGCAAAAGTTTTA
>VNWX01001003.1:0-17120 GCA_009869905.1 Ceratophysella communis
ATGTACTACGGAGCACTTTGAATAAAATAATTACAGTTCTGTAGTTTGTCTACAACAACAAAGTACGAGATCTGCTTTATTTATTTATTTATCATGCCTGCATACAATATAGTAAATGCAGATTTAAAATATCCATACATTTTATTTCATCTCGTTGGCGTTGCATTGAAACGGAATTCTAAACCTCAGCACACCAAAGCGTCATGGCGCTGAAATCCCTAGAAAGCTAGCCAGAGTGAAAGCTTCTTTCAGTCAAATGTGCCTGGCATTAGTGAATTATCGAATCATTAATACCTATGCCGAATATGAAGCAACCTTTTTGCATTTACCTATTTGGTGCAGATTATCAAGTAGGTACTTACTACAATTTTACAGTTGAATGTGAAACCTGAAAATGTTGTTAAAAGTACAAAAAAAAATTCATAAAACCACTCAAAATCGAAAATTTTGGAAAAATTCATGGTTATTGAGCCTCAACTTTTTAACAGTTTATTCAAGAGCCCTGAAAACATTTGCAATCGATTTCTGACCTCAATTTGCGTAGGAAATCATCTATTACGGTTTATATTAAACAATTTTTTTACGATATTCAAAACTCGAGAAAATTCCAAGGGTGCAATAAACCGTTTTGAGTGAAAGTCTGTGCACCTAGCCAACTTTTTACTCGAGGATTGAGACTGGATGGCGGGAGTGTATTTCCAGCGCAGAATTTCAAAACCTCAAATCGGCAGCAGAAAAGGATCACGCTTCTTAGGAGATTCTCATTTTGCAATAAATTAAAATTAATCTTAATTAGTGAACTAATCGATCCGAGAATGCTGCTCTAGCATTTGTGAAGGACCAGTGCGTTAATCTTGTTAGGATGCTGGAAGTTCGGAATCTAGGGAAGCTGTGTCAGGTCTTGAGCAGGAATGGCAGTCGGAGTACCTGCCGCTTACTTCGCCACGCAGCCCAACCCATCAGTCGGGACAGAAGACTCCGAGTTCAGAACTTTGGACCTGGTCAAGTCTCGTGACACGCGACGAGCACCTAGGAAAAGATGGGAGAAGAAAGAACCGCCTCCGCCAAGGTAAGCTAACAGCATTAGCTGGTCTCTTGTCATTGTCGCTGAGGCTAACCTATGACCTAACATTTTCCCGGCTGGCTCGGCCGGTGCCCGGCCCTTTACGTCGACAAGTGACAAATGAGAACATACGCATACAATACATTCCTAAAACCAGTACATATTTTATTATTTCAACATCAAAGTGGTTTTATCTTCTATTTTTAATTTGTAACCAGGTACAAGAAAATGCCGGTGAATCAAGATTGGCCCAGCGTTTGGCCCGTAGCTCGTACTTTTCATCCAGCCTCAGTTCCGCTTCCACTTCATCAAGGCTATGTACCTCCACACTTGACGCCACCGGGCAAATTCGCGAATCTAGAACTTATGAAAATCCCGAATTTCTTGCATCTCACACCTCCTGCTATCCAGCGGCATTGTGAAGCGCTGAAACGTGAGTGGAAGCTCAGACTTGCGATTATTGTGCATACTTTCCAGCTACTAAATTTTGTATTTCTTTTTCACAGGTTTTTGCACTCCCTGGCCAGAAAACTTAGAAACTGAGGAAAAACTTCGACAGCACTTTCCTCTAGAAGTTACTTCAAGTGAATACTTGCACTCGAGTCCAACAATTAGAGACATCAGAACCAGAATTGTCACCTTTCGGGTCAGTATTTTGTTGTTTCCATGAAAAAGTTTAAATGGTCATGCCTGAACTTGAATCCCTTTTACAGTTCAAAGTTTCTGATTTTGGATTCGACGAGCACGCCAGGGACAAGTTTTTACGGCTAGTTGGAAACCGTTACGACGTCAAGACCGACTATTTGACTCTCATGGTTGACTGCTGTCCTATGCGGAAACAGAATTATGACTATGCCATGTATTTATTGGCAGCCCTATACCATGAGTCCATTGTATGTGATTGATATTCCTATCTTGACGGATTGAATATCCCTTTGTGCAATTCGAAGTAATTGTATGAACATTGATTTTTTATAGAGCACTGAAACTTGGGAAGCCGAGAAAGTAGAAGCGGACATGGAGAAATACGTTTGGGAAGGAAGTGCTTCTCAGAAGAGTCTCGCGGAAATCATTGCAAAAGTTGCTGAAAATGCAAAAGTGCAGAAGCCTTCTTATTTGGAACCACTGACTGGAAATATCGTCACGACGGAGAACATTTCTGCCGTACAACCTGTCCAGCAGTATCGGAATTCCACCACGACGCTTCACAATGAAGGTGAGTTGATTGTTTCCGCCTGTTGCTCGCTAATTTTTCATTTCTTACTGTCTGTAGCTGTAATATTGAATGCGAATTTTGAATGGGCTGGTAATTTATTTGTGTTTCCAGGCGAAACAGTTGATATTGTGAAGGATTATGGAAAATCAGTAAGAACTTTATTCAATTTGCCTTTACCATCATAATTGTTACAACACGGTTTGTACTAGTGAGTAGAATTTAACTAAAGCTACAATACTACAATAGTTTTTGCTATCTAGCAATGAAAATAACCATTACTGTCTTCCTGACCGGAATGATTGTTAATGAGTTTTGTACACCCTGGACAATTTAAATAAATAATATGACTTGACCCCGTTACCAATAAGATATTCATCAGTTGACTGCATCCGTCTCGTGAATAACAAAACAAATAGATGCTGGCGTTCAATATCCCATTTTTAACCCGACATTAGCCTCTGAATTGCGAAATTCGAAACAAAGTTTGTAACTGTGCTGTAAACTTTATTCTCGGCCGAAATCTTGGCGTCATGTAAAATAGCATCACTGCAGTGCTTGTTGAATTTCTGACAGAGACCGCTCGTTGATTGTTCACTTATTTCTGGGGCCACAAACCTCGTTATTGTTGATCTGTAAAAATTGGAACATAAACTCAGGTATTTTGAATAGTTCCAACTTTTATTAAATATCTATAAACTTACAGCATGAAGTCGAATATTTTTGTTTTGAAACTTCCTGAAGACTCTTCTCTTGACTGTTGTGCGTTGATATAGTTGCAAACGACTTTTTTAATGCAAATATTGCGTTTTTTCGGTTGCAAGTAATACAGTGAACCTACGTTGGCGAAGAATTTTGAGAAACTGGGCGATTCAGCGGTCTCGTCGTCGTCTAACACACTTTAAATCATTTGAATATTAGGAAGTGCATGATCATCTATACATGTGCAATAGCAATAATTACTCTTAGGCTTACCGCGATTGCTCTGTTCCGATCGGGCCTGATTTTTCCATATGCACATCGCTCAGATCAAGTGGAATATTAATGTCTGAGACGTCAAGGGATCTTCCTGACGCTTGGTTTGCACGTAGTAGTTGTAAAATATTGTTGATTAGAAATGCTCCTAGAATTGAAAAATATTGAATATTTATGACAAATTGAATTAATTACTCCATCGGAATTTACCTAGAGCCAAGAGACTGATGATGGACACAGGGTCGAGGGTTATAGCTCCATGATGACTTTGATGTCCCCCACCATGCCCGTAGCCTTTCGAATTTCCGTAATCCCCATCTCCAGGTACATGAACGTACACACTGCTTCCGCCGCTGTGACCGTAGCCATATTCGTCTCCTCGGGTTTCGGCCGATTTAGCTCCTTATATTAAAAATCGCACTCATCATATGTAACTCGAATATTTAATATGTACGTTGCACTACTGTTCGCTTACCCAATTTCCCGATATAGCTACTTTGTAGCGGATTAAATTGTTGTATATATTTGGTGAGCTTCGACGAGAGAAGTTGCGTAACAGCAGAAGCTTGAATTAGGCCAATTAAAAAACTAGATATCAATAGGACGACGAATAGCCTCCTCAGAGAAGAGGACAAGTGCTGCTTCATGTTATTACGGAACAAAGCCTCTTGGGAAACAAGGGTGGGTGTGGAGGTTTTAGGAGTCGTGGTCGTGAGAGACTTGAGCTACTAATGTCCGACTCTCTGGAGATGAACTTGAGGAATGCACTAATCCATGAGATTCTTTTTCCTGATAAGCTTTTAAGATGAAAAGAAGCTAAAAACGGGGTTTTCTTGTAAATGAAACAGGAGTTCGGAGTCAAGTCTTCTCAACTGGGGTTTATTTGTTTGCTTAGAATGGCAATTAAATGCATGGTCGAGTTCATGGGTTTCAAAGTTGCGGATGACGAAGGGTGAGGCTAGGGAACAATAGGAAGTAAATGCTTTTGTGTGTTAGCAATTGGATACAGTCTAACTGTGACTGCTGCTGTAATCAAATCAAATTGTCTTCCTCTCGGCTTCCCCGGAGCGTTTTTCTTAATGCTGTTTGCATTCATATACTAGCAGCTCCTTGACGGCAGGCTATATTTATTTGCGAATCTGAAAATGCGGTCTTCGGTAAGGTCTTCGGTCTAGCCGGTAATACCTTTGAATGACTGGTATCCACTAGGCGTTTATTAGTTTCTATAGGCAGATGGCCTAGGGAACGAATTTGGTTTTGGTATGTGCTAGGTATACTTGAAAAATTTGACGAAAAGCCTGTATTTCAACGACGCTGCATTGGCAAGGCCAGCCCCTGGACGGACGACATACGGGGACGGCCATAATTTTAAAAAACCTTTCAGTACCTACGCAAAACGCATGGCGAAGATTCGCAAGTTGTATAATGTTGATTTGTGCTTCCTCTTCAGTTTTGATGTGACAGCTGGGCTTGTTCTTGCTCAGCATCTGATTACCGTCTCCATTTAATGTCAACAGCTCATGCATATTATGTCATTTCGTCATTTGTCACGTCCGAAGCTTTTACTTCACAACTCATCATGGGTATGAACACAGGGTGGACACGCTTCCTCTACCAAGGCATAAATTACTAAAAACAGGAGGCACCCACACACTTTTTATGCTATGCTTTTAGGTATTTTTATCCCGTAAATCTTCTGATAAATACATGTTGAATTATTGTGCTCAGTCAGATATGCTTGAAGATGCTACCGGATGTGCAAGTTTTATTATCCTACGCCCCTCGGTTTGCAGAAATATAACCTTAAAACCGTTTTAAGTTTAACCCAGTTTACAATTAATTGGTTTATCATGAAATTCACTTGGTCCAACGAATGATTGCGTAAGCAGGCGAATTATGCATGAAAATATTATGATAACAAACTCATTAATTCTCAATTTCTCAGTTTTATTTACTTGGAATTATGAATGCGGAAGTTTTCTATATGGTTTTGGATACGTGCAGGCTTAATTGTATTCCGTATAACGTACCTACGTGCTATTTTTATAGGGCTGATTAAATGTTATTTCTCTCATTGAATTTTGAGATTTTTTTTGTTCGAATTGTGATCTGATCTGGAGTACGAGTTGGCAGAAAATTCCCGAACTCTTGCTGCTTACTCAGAAGCAATTGCAGAACATTCTGGCTCGAATTTTATTGCGTGAGATTTCATCGTAGTATTGGTACTTTCTCCGATATGTCTTGTCCATAGGGTCTTTCTTTAGAATAACTTCAGGTGTGTCTGGGTCAGGGTCAAAGTCGGGCGGGTCCGGCTTGGGAACGGTCAAGGAGTACACGATCTAGACAAGACAGATAGGAAGCCATAAGAGGATTGTATAATTTTGATTGTTATATTCAAAACTCATTTACGTGGAGAAACTCGTGGAACTCAATCAATTCTTCAGGCAAATAGGGCGAGTTTGCAAAATAGTTGAAGTACCCAGCGCGTTCCAAGGGAGGAGTTTTGTCTCCGAGTTCATCCAGGAGCTCATTCCTAAGAACGAGAAAATAATTAGTATAATTTGTCTGCTTAGCATAGAGCCCTGCTGGGTACTTGCATCGTGTCCATGTCAATGAAGCCCTCAAGATTCGGATCATGCTTTTGAAACATTTCCTTGAGGCCTTCAATGTACTCTTTCTTCCAGGCTGGGTACTTGGATAACCGTGCAGGGATGTAGCGGTACATTCGTCGATGACGTTTCCAGTACTTTCGCTGTTTCATAATTTTTTCAGTAATATCCTCCTGGAATCTTTGCCATATGGTCGAGTAGACCTGAACCTTGGTTTCAGGGTAGATTTGATCTTCCTCAAAGTCCTTGCGTGACCGGTCCACGATAACTGCAAATTACCATCATAGGAAATTCATGCTAGACAAGCCATCAATAGGGCTCGTAAGAAAAGCCCAGAGATTAGAGACTTACGCTCTTCATTTAAGTCTTCGTAGCGGTCCCAAAGTTTGTAGGGCTTATAGTCAGGGGGATGACTTCCTGTAGCAATACACCATCGTTTGAAAATACCCCACCGGTATTTAATCTCCCTTATTGACCAGCGACTCGATCGCCGTGCCTTGAACCACTCGTACTTAACCTTATTAAAGTAATATTTATCTCGCGGACGATGGAAGAAGGGTTCACGCTCGACCGGTTCGTAGAGTTCCCTGAGATAGACCCCCGGTGGAGCAAATCGATAGGGAAAGGACTCTGTTTCTTCTTCACTTTCCTGAATGTTACGGAATATCTTCTGATGCTGGGCGATGATCTCAGTTATACTGGGTTCAAGATCATGATAGTCCATCGAGTCTTCCGATTTCTCGGACTCGGTTCGCGGGTCAAGCACAGTTTCATAGAGCTTTTTCCCTTTTCGCAGCTGGGTAATGAACCACAAGGAGCTGGTTTTGTGGGCGACCATCGCGTCGTCGAACAAGATGTACTTCTCCATGGGTGCCATCCGGTCCCATACGTCCAGTTTCGGGTTCCGTTTCATGATGGCTGTTTCTTTATAACTACGAATTACTTTAACGGTTAATAATGAAGACGAAAATTATTATTGATGTGCGAAGGATTCCAAATTTTAGCTTTTGTTCAACTGGTCGCTTTTACATTTATTTTTTATGCTGGAGAGGGAGGGAGGAATACAACAATTTGTTTATTGTTTGTTGGGGGTGCCGTGGGTCCCTATCGCTGGTTGCTATGGAGCTTGCTGGAATGGCTGACCGATTTAGACAATTAGTTTCAAGCATTGTAAATAAATTCACAACATAATGAACTGTGTTTTTTTTATTGAGACAGCTACTGTGTTTATAATGAGTATAAACTGAATATACGCAATTAGCAGCGACTTAGGCATTTACTGTACATTTTTTGGACTTATATATTTTCCAATTTCTAATAACTTGCGGAAAAATTGCTCGAGCTGCCTCGCTTCTCAAATTCGGTGTCATAATAGTCATAAGAATGTAAGGTAGTATTTCTGTTCTTGGCTTGATTTTCCCGTATGAACTTGGAAGCGACTTTCATAATTATGCTCAATCGTTTCTTGGCTCAGAGTTCCAAATTTGGTCATGCCGCTGTTGGGTGGCATACTGGAAATTGGGCCGTTCTTCTGCGGAGACGACATGCCTTTCATTTTGTAGCGGTTGTAGAGAACGGTGAAAATGAAGGTTCCGAAAGAAAGCAGGCCAAGCAGGGAGTAAGGGTCAATCAGGGCATCCGGACTCTGACGCTTGGTTCGCACCTTGCTCTCAAATAAGATCAAGGACTCATTAGTCACGTTGGGTGCTTCAACGGGCGGGGTCAGGCTTGCTTCTCGGGTTGACCTGCTCTTCGGTCCATTTGAGAGCAAGTGAGTTAGCATGAGGAGCAAGAGGATCAGAGAAATCACGCTACCAACTAGAACCCAGTCCGAAGATCTCGCTGCCATGATTCCAATCCGCTGAAAAGGAAATAGTAAAACTTGAACTTATTATGAGATCGCATACAGCTGCAGCTTCGGACATATTTTGGGGACAAATTTTTAGGCGAGCTAATCAAGCGACCGCGTATTTAAATGCGGTGAAAGCATC
Source organism: Ceratophysella communis (assembly GCA_009869905.1). Lineage (NCBI taxonomy): Eukaryota > Metazoa > Arthropoda > Collembola > Poduromorpha > Hypogastruridae > Ceratophysella > Ceratophysella communis. The sequence goes on from VNWX01001003.1 coordinate 7,852, forward strand.
GTTCACTCCTGTCAATCCCCAAGCCACAGGGTGAAAGAATTCCACAGCCGGACCGCGTTTCACATTGCCCCGTTAAAGGTTTGAACTTTTTAGCATCGCTAAGCTTTTTCTGCTTGATTTTCTCTACGCTTAGTTCTATTAAAAATGAATCTAATAGACTTACGGTATATATTTTGATTTGTTCTTATACGCAGCAGGATTCTGAAAACTTCAATTTGACAGCTTTTTTGGTTACTGTTGGAAAATGCTTGGGATAAACGTCTGACGGATAGATATCCAGTCTGCAGCGCGGGTAACAATAGAACTGAATGTGGTCAACTGAATTAGACGGAAGTGCAGGAATTTAGGAGTTAGATGATTGACAGAGACAAACTGGGGGTCTTTTGTCAGTTCTCTCTCATTTTGTACTTTTCTTGTCCGTGGTTATATTTTGGACAATCAACTTTAAGCAGCTAACTGTTTAGTTATGCAATTTATTTCCGTAATCCGTAACTAGTTCGTTCCTCAACATAAAGTTTGTAAAATGCTGTAAACTTTTCAAATTACATGGCTTTTGGACAGGCGGCAGATTGAGCGTTTAGAAACTGAATGATCTGAATACATTAAACATTATAACTGCAAAATCTCAATTTCGGCATTGTGACAACTTCTTAAACGTTAAGCACATTAAAATTTGAAGTATCCCGTTTGAGTAATTCGTTTCTTTTAATTTCATTGGCAGCAGCAGTTCCTGTTAAATTCCGTAATCATTGAATTAAGAATTTATATTTGGCATTTCCAAACGAATCTGCATGGAAGCTCAGGAAATGGAAATGGTATTTCCAAAAATCTACAGGAAATTCGTTGCACCTAAAGCACGAGTTCTCCGGCATGCCTTTCATTTCGCCAAATATGTAATATTTGAATCAGTTTTTGGTTGAACCGCAATAATGCATTTTTATGTGTAAAAATATATGATCTGCACTGGAAATCTGTGGGCAAACTGCATTTTACGGCTATGGGCTTTTGGTTTCTAATTGATTTGTAATTTAAAAACTTGAAAAATGATGATGCAGCTTCGATGCATTAGAACGTTGTATGGTTGTGAATCTTGCTATCGACCTTGTGCAGGAACAAGTTGTATCTCCAACCTCAAAGATGCTCTAAGAATAAGTTCGTCGCCAAGCATTAAAACTGAACTTTGTCTAACCTTGATTTCCTATTTGCGTATTATACATACATAAAAAGTAGAGCATTTAACACGGAAGACCTATTCCGAAAAGCGAGTCACATAATGCAGAATTCTGTATATTTAGATGTGTCGTCGATTGGCTCCTCATATGGTTTTCTTTAATGAGGAGCATAAAAAAGGTGAGTAAATCACCTGTCGAGCTCTGTGAACATTCTGTGTCTCGAGCCATGGCACTTTGTTGAGCTGAAGATAAATATAAAAAAAAGAACGTGGAACGAAATGTCACGTCAATTCCTTTAGTTCCGCTACGTCCATGAGCTCCTTTTATTTATACTCGGCGTTTCGGAAACCGGTTGGATGCTTCTCTCACCTCAATTCTTTAGTTTAAAATTGAATTCAAAATGTTGTGTGAAAAAGAGGAAAATAAATGTATTTAGTTAGCTGCTTGCATTAAATAGTTCATCTTCTTGGTAAGTCCTTTGCGGCTGATTCAGAGCCAAGTTCAAGGGCTTGAGCTGACATTGAAAATTGGAAGTCTATGATCCTGATGCTCCTACTAACTTGATTATTCCACAACAGAGCATTTCCCTGAGTCATTCATTTTACATTTCAGTCGAGTGTGGAGACGATAAATAAGGTCTTTTATACTATTGTTCTCCATGGTCTGCAACGATGCTGAATCTTTGTTATATGTGCGTTAGTACGCAGCGTGCTAGCGTCTAATCCGAACAAGCATTTTCACGTAATCAGAAAAGAAGAGAAATTACGGGATTTGAGCGTAACTTTGTCTTGTGTCCGCAGGACAATAGACAAAACATAAATCAACACAATGCTCCCTGTTTAGAGCGACAATGCAACCGGTCTTCCTGGTAATTACGTTTAATTACCTTTGTGCTCTATGAAAAAGCTCTCTGACAGGGGCTTCTTGACGAGACGCGGAACGCCTTTACTCCAAATCGTTTATCCGTCCCCTGCTAAGCATGAAATCGTATTTGCATATCAGGAGAAATATCCTCAAGTTATGTGATCTTCTCGAAGCCCTGAAGCACATGCTGAATTAATTTAATGACATGTAAAAAGAGTCACCATTTCCACGGATCAACTCCTCATAATGGATTTCGTATGAGTGAGAAGCACAGTTAGGATTTATCGGTAGTTCCTTGCCATGCACTGTTTATTTATTTGAAACAGACGCTTCTGAGCTTTTCGTCATGATCCATTTTGTTTTTAAATAAAAGATGAATCGAAGCATGTCATTGCGCTTCATAAACTTGACTTACTTTATGTAACGTCTTCGTAGATCACCACCGGCGTTATTTATGACACAAAAAAGAGTTGTGAGTGCAAAATGGTAGTCTATTATTACCCCAAAATTGTTTATTTCTTGTTTCACGCTTGGCTCCAGCTAACACGTATAAATTTCTAAATGCTAACTAATATTTCTTGTAATAAATTACATACACTCACTTTTAGAGTTACCCTTTCTTGTACATACAAAGTGATTAAGGTTTCAAGGACACGTTCAAAAGCCAGAAATAGGATTCAGTTTCACCGTTAGGTAGTTTTTATTGTTTTAATTATTCCGACGCTTGGACGTTTCGAGTGCATTGGCTGAGTGCGGAGTTTCCGGCGAGGAAGAGGGAGTGGTCATTAGGGCAATTTACGCTTCGGCTTCTGCTTATGGGAACACCCCTTCACCAGTTTATCACAGTCCACAGTTTCTCCGTTCGTCACCCGAGTTTTGACCTCCGTCACAAAGTCCGACGCTGTTTTGTCCTTGGCCAAGTGTACCCAGTCCGTACCTGAAAGAAACGACGGAGGGTTAAAATTTGAGATTTGGAGAGGAACTCAGGTCAAGGCGAACTTACATGTAGAGCGGAGAAAGCACGCTGCTTTCATCTGAATAAGCGTCGTCCACAGCCAGACGACAGAGATACAGCCTGGCGCACTGAGGCTTCTGCGAAATTTCCTTATAGGCCGAGTACATCTTGTCCAGCTTTTCCACAGCGGAGTAGAACATGGAACCCTCGTCGGCGTCTCCGTCTGAAACGTCTCGTCGATTCCTCACAGTCGGCGTTCCGAAGATTTTCTAATTTGACGTAGCGAAAGGAGAATGAGTTATACGATTAGCATATTGAAAAACTGACAGTAATAGGTAAGGAGTATGGTATGAGGTCGAGCAAGGTATGAGGTCGAGCAAAGTCGGGTCGGTCCGTCCGAGGTACTCAAACTTACGTCCGCGGAAGTCATTAAGTTGGGTAAGTGAAAGTCAGACATCATAAGTGGTGTGTTCAAGTCGACAACGCTGAGAGACCTGGCACTCGTGTTCAAAAGAGTCAAGAGCAGTTGCAAGAGAAAGGCTCCGAAGGNTGTTCAAAAGAGTCAAGAGCAGTTGCAAGAGAAAGGCTCCGAAGGCTAGGGCCGCCAGGAGAGAGAAAGGGTCCAGTCCACCGTACATCCCACTGCCCCTGTATCAAGTGAAGACTTGGTCAGATCTCCACCAGAATCACCAGATACCCACGAGTCATCCTTAAAACGTGCTAAATTTGTGGTTTCTAAACCAAATCAATCTCTAAATAAACCGAAGTCTTCCGTGTCTGAATGTACGAGTAAGTTCCGTAAGTCAAGTCCGAACACTCGCGTGATCAGTGTCTCGAGCGTCACCGGAGAGTCGTTCGATATGAACAGGACGAGACTTACATCCTCAGCATTGGAACTGCCGATGACGTCAGAGAGAGCTAAGGGTATGTCGAGATCAGACACATCCAGGGACCTTCCGCTGGCAGCGGCGTTGTTATTCAGCAAATTGAAAATCACATTAAAGAGGAAGACTCCGAATCCTAGCGTTGCCAGGATTGCATAGGGATCCAGGTAATGCCTACGGCCATTAGTACGTCGATTGATTATCATTACGGTGCCTTCGGGCGAAGCCTACAGAGACCCTACAAATGCGTGACTGACATGACAGCCGAATGTTAAGCGTTGCTTACCCGTAGCTGACATACTGTCCATAGCCACCACCGTGGCCATAGGAGTCATGACCATAACCACCGCGACTCTCGGCTACCTCGTTGCTCGTGTCGTATCCCAAGCACACGGTTCGTCAGCTTCTTCACGGTCAGCATTCCCTGAATAAGTGTTTTGGAGGGGGACGTCAGATTGGCCACCGGGTCAGACGGCTTGATAGCCTGGCCATCCCGGAAGTTCTTGAGTTGTTCCAAGCCATAGCCCAAAACTTCAACAATACCAGCGGTCTTTCCATCTCGAGCGATGGCCCTCTTATCCCAAAACTCAATCATTTTGTTTCCCGAAGCCACCAAATGCTTCAGAGGTGTAAAGAGCCCTTGTGGAATGTCCTGGTCCAGCATACCCATCAGCTTCTGAGTCAGGATTTGTGTCATGGCTGTGTTGAGACCCTGGCCGATCGTTTGAATCGGGCTCAGGCCAGGCGTGGTCGGGGCTGAAGTCGTTGTTGTGGAAGTTGTAGGCTCCGCTGCCACTACGGAACTCGTGATAGGCTCTTTTTCACTGCTCTGATGCAAGTTAAAACTATTCACTGAAGAGTCTTTCTCTTTTGCGAGCTTCGTATTGTACTTGGCCAACTTGTTCCAGTTCTTGGCGGAACTTTTTACTTTGACAGAAGCCACTGGCTCCTCATCAATTTTGCCCATTCGACTGGCAAACTGCTGGCTGGAAGAGGGGTAGATCGGATTGCTCACTTCCGAGGGAGAGTAGTGAAAGGCATAGCCGCGGCTTTCTTTCCGAACTGGAGTTGCTAGTGGAGGACTCGTGACAGAAGCCGCTGTAGGAGTCACAGAACTACTCAGCTTGTTCCGCAAATTGTATAGTGTTCCCAAGTGTCCGCGTACCATGCGTCCCACGTTTTCGTAACCCGTCACTGGCGAAGAGCGGGTAGCAGCGAAGACGCAGAAACCATTCGACTGGCAAACTGCTGGCTGGAAGAGGGGTAGATCGGATTGCTCACTTCCGAGGGAGAGTAGTGAAAGGCATAGCCGCGGCTTTCTTTCCGAACCGGAGTTGCCAGTGGAGGACTCGTGACAGAAGCGGCTGTTGGCGTCACAGAACTACTCAGCTTGTTCCGCAAGTTATACAGCGTTCCCAAGTGTCCGCGTACCATGCGTCCCACGTTTTCGTAACCCGTCACTGGCGAAGAGCGGGTAGCAGCGAAGACGCAGAATATAACGATGCACAGGCCCCGGCTCGTCATGGTTTCTCACTCGGAGCGTAGGACAAAGCCCGGAATGGAACAAAAGGAATGGATCTCCGGGAGCTACTGCAGCGACGTGGTCGACGACAGGACAGGACTGACAGGACTTGAGTTAGGCTGAAAGGCTTAGACAAAAGTGTCTTTAGGAATGAGTTCCCACTCTTCTTTTATTTGTCTCAAGCAAGGACCTCCCCAAAAACTTCGGAAGCCTTCCCCAAAAACGTGGATTCGTGAAACAGAAATGGCAGTGAGCTTCAGCGGCATAAGTGCTCGAGAGGGACCACGACGAAAGCCACCAGTTTGAGCCTTCTTATTTACGCTCGCTGACTTTCTGCCAACTGCTGAATTCATTCATTTTTTATCCTTGTTTCTCGTCGTCTCGGTCCATGGACTTCCTTACGAGGCCTTTCTTTCCTCCGCTTCTCAGCCCTGAATCTGGACTGCGTTTTTTCCTGAATTCTCTACCTGCTGGGGAGAAGTTCTTCTGATAGGCCTGCTTTCCTCCGTCCAATGTCCACATAATTTTCTACGGCGATCGAGAAAGAGGCCAGTTGAATCGGAGTTGTACGTGGACTGGGCTTGTTCCGCACTGCGGCGGGATTGGTTGAGCTTATTGGAATAGAATGTCTGTTCGTGGCAAGTGAAGCCCCGATTCTTTCATGACCTCCTCGTCTTGCTTCATTTCTCATTCCGATCAGTTGATCCGTCACCGCTCACATGTGACAGGTAGTGTGTCATGGACAATCGAGCTCAGGCGTCTTTGAGAAACCTCAGTGCTCGTCTTGAGGCCGGCTTCGCTCTGGCTTCCATTCCAGGTCAAATCCGGATGCAGGCTGTCATCATAGGAATATGATCTGTTTATGATGGTCTGATCAATGCCACCGCGCTCTGTTCACATCTAGCTCAACAGCATAATCCTTACCCAATCCTCGTTTTCTTCTGCTCTCATTGTTCACGCCGACAAGTCTCAACGCAAGTGTGAAAATTGTCACACTCAACCTCTAATTTCAGTCACATAATTATAGAAGCAGCTTCTTTGATAACACGTCCCGTGCTCAGGCATCTTCAAATTATTATTTATACGATACAGACAGACATTCTCATTTTGTACCGGCACATGATCATGCTTTTTTAAAAACGGAACATGCACTCCATGCCAATCTCTTCGACTTTCTTTTTTGATGTGCTGCACGGAATTCGGAAACCTATCTTTCGATGGATTGCGGTGTTAATACTATTGCTTTAACTAGTGCGTCGTAAATTTTACAATTCATTTAAATGAAAATTAATTCGACTTCATATAGGCGTGTGTCTCTATATTAAAAGCACAAGTTCTACAAATAAAAAAGGTATATTTTACTAATTGAAAGTGATATTATTTAATATGGAATATGAAAAGTCCATAATCGATTTTATCGCCGCAAAATATTCATAATATCTAAACGGCTGAGAATAAGTTTCAATTTCCTTTAATATTCCAAATTCCGAGTTACATAAATAAGGTACGTGTGAGAAAAGTAGTACTACACCATTTCTATTTTACAAAATGTATATAAATGTACAAGAGATTAGCCGCATTATTAATGCTACACTGACTGTGATGCATCCCCGAAACGATTGAAGTGTTAAACATGTTACCACTGAAAAGGAGGCCGCAATAGCTGGCAATTTAAATTATCAGCTCGACTGAGCACGTTCCGTTTGAATTCGGCTTGAATAAACCACTCGTTTTTGTAAAGTCTTAAAGTACTATAATTTCTTTGCCCTGCCCTGTTAATACTACTAGTGTTACATCTAGGACATAAATAAATAACAGAATTTAACCAAAATATTTTCTTAATTTTTAGAAATTGTAGGTCATCTTTTTCTTCAAGCACTGCATGTATACGATGAGCAATCCGATCTTGTATATTTCATCCGCTTAAGAATTTTCTGGAGAGCCTTCTTTGCATGCGGATCTTTTTCCAAAATTTCCTTTTCCAAAAGGGGCCGAAGGGGATCACTGAGAGAAAATACCAGTTAATTTACAATATTATTTTCAAATCTCAATGAAAAATGAATTTTAAATCGCTTACAAGAAGTGAATTCCTCGAATCTGCTTCAGAATTTTGCAGTATTGAAGCAACGGACAATCTCTCGCGGGCACCGTAAATAATGCCTTAATTCCGTGCTCAATTTCTCCGAGTTGGTCCAGTGATCGTCCATTGGAATCGAGTGACCTGTCCTCCCGATTGTTGTATTTGGGTGGAAAGGGTATCCCCCCGAAATCCGTATGATAAATCAGGTCCTCATCTGCAGTTCGACCTCTGCCGCCTGGAGCGGTGGTTGTGCTCAAGGACTGTTGAAACAGCAGACCAAGATAAACGAGAAAAGCCAATCCGCCGAGGATGGAGAACGGGTCCAAATATCCACTCAAAGTACTGCCATAACTGCCTCCGTGTCCTTGACCGTGACCTTTTGACGTGGAGTGACTGCTATGCCCAGCTGCAAATGCAGAATCGCTGAATCCTGTGTTCAAGTACTTTCCAGTATTTCCGGCTACATTTGGCATAAATAACACAGCATATAATTTACCTAGTTTTTGTGCTTGTGCTTGTGCGATGAAGGTTTAAATTACCTTTATGGAAGTATGCATCATACGAATTTCCTTTGTCCATGCCTCCCTTGCCGCCGCCGGAATAGTAATCGTCGTAAGCTTTGCTGTAGGCGTCATATGCATTGCTCGACTGGCTAAACTGATCTCCGTACGATCCGTATGACCCATAACTGGCCCGTTCTGAATTCCCACCCTCCAGCTCACCCTTTCGATATGCCTGAAGTCGATTTGGCAGACGATATTTTTTCTTTCCCTTTGAAGTGGCCTGTGGCTCTTGGTCTGAAATGAAATCATCATCACTCCTTGAGTCCAGCATCCGGGCGCCTCGTCCAGATTTCTTTGATTTTTCTCTCGTTCCTTGTAAGCTTTTGATATCTGGTAAGGTTTGAAAAAAATTGTCCAGAGTCGACGTTTCAAGAAGCTTGTTGATGTAATTCCATCTAGGATCAAAATTTTCTGGTATTTTCATTGAGTTGAGCACAAATGGTGGCACGCCAATATTATCGCTGTATGGAATCAGATTGGTCAGAAAGTCGTTGTATTTGGTCGTGAGATAACTCTTGACATGTGGCATCTAGGTTATCTCTCATTTTCGACAATCTCATGAGAATATCCGGACTCGGAAGAAACTTCGACCAAAACCCGCTTCGACCTTGTGATCTTCCAGATAGGAGTGACAAAACCAGACTCCATTGACCTTTGTTTGCACGGAGTGACGAAAGGTCGCTCAGGTTGACCGGAAGTGTTGTCGGGTAGCTTTGCTTAACAGTCGGCGTCAAGCTTGACTGATCTGACCTATATTTCTCGAAACGACGTTTCATGACGTGGAGATCAGCAATTTTCTGACGTGCATATTCTCCGACTGACTTTCCTTCTGGAAGGAGGCCTGAGCGCCGATTCAGCTCTGCACCCTGGATCCGCACAATGAAAAGACAGGCAAGCAAACATCCCGCAGAGTTAACTAACATTATGTAGCTACTTGCACTAATGAATTTACTGAAGAAAAGGAGCTCCTGAACAGGACGGACTCAGGTCTCGGAGCTTACTAACGAAAAAAAGAAGTATGGTCCATAAACGTGGAATTCCGTTGAGGTGTTTACGATTTGTGAAATAAGGTTTTTGAGTAAAGAGGATATGGTGCGTTCTTTTTTTCTCATGTTCCGCTACTCGAAAACGTCATTCGATTACGGGGAGACGACAACGTAACAATACGTTATTCAATTACTTGACTACAGTCCCAGTCGTGGACAAAAGAACAGACGGAGACGAAATCT